>LGSN01000133.1:0-59587 GCA_001314375.1 Phytophthora podocarpi | reverse complement strand
GTCGCTGTTGTCACAAAGATAATCCGGGTAATCAAATTCAAATTCGTTAGACTGGGCTTGCAGGTGTTCTTCGGATCAACTCCATAACCGCGGACTTCAGAAATTCCGCTCACAGATTTTGCCACTGTAATCATTCTACCGGTTACGCTCAGTCTAGAAGCTGCGGAGATATCATTTGTGTGGTGAAGTGGGCACGGAAATTTCCTGGTCGATCTAGTTGGAAAGGGTTACGGATCTTGGGCAACGTGAAGCTTGGGCGGAGCGAAGGGAAGAGTNCGTAATCAACGCGGGATCGTGTTGGACCGGTTCGGGTTAACAGGTTCACGGCTATTGACCGTTGTCTGACCGGTTACCCTCAATAGGTTCGCCAGCAGCGGCTTCTTGCCTGTCCAAATTTGGTGCGGTGACTTGTCGTGGCTGACTGCGCGCGTCGGACACCGATTTCGGAGAAACGTGGCAGTCATCACCGCTTCGCCCCAATACGTCTTGGACAGTCCGGCATGTTCCAGCATGCAGCGCGCACACTCCACCANCCCATTCAGGAAGCATAAACCATGCATGTACTTACCAACGAGAATCGGCGACAAATTACTGCATACAACGGAACCACGTCCACATGCCCTCAACGTTTCTGTGTTGTCTTCGGCTGTGGCTCGGCAACACAGCCGACGTCAAAGCGATTCAATGTGACGGTCGCGACTAGCCAAAACAGTATCCCCTTCTCGCAGCTGCTGTCGGCACGGCCACGGCTACCACGGGATCGACAGCTGCTACTGTTGCATGTGCCGAGAAGCAGGCACCATCATTACGCCACGCCGCGGTCCAAGCGCGCGCACAGCATGCAGCTGCTCACTGCGTACATTGCTAGTTGATAATGGATTTCCGGTTTCCTTTACACTTGTTCGCCCCACGTTTGTTATGGTTACAGCCGTCAGTGAGAATGGCCCATTCAGGAAGCATAAACCATGCATGTACTTACCAACGAGAATCGGCGACAAATTACTGCATACAACGGAACCACGTCCACATGCCCTCAACGTTTCTGTGTTGTCTTCGGCTGTGGCTCGGCAACACAGCCGACGTCAAAGCGATTCAATGTGACGGTCGCGACTAGCCAAAACAGTATCCCCTTCTCGCAGCTGCTGTCGGCACGGCCACGGCTACCACGGGATCGACAGCTGCTACTGTTGCATGTGCCGAGAAGCAGGCACCATCATTACGCCACGCCGCGGTCCAAGCGCGCGCACAGCAGGCCACGGCCGCGACCTCCGCTGCCTGCGGGGTTGCGTCTTGGGTGCTACAATAGCCAGTGTAGCGATTTTTTGTCATCGTGCCAGGTGCACCATGGAACTTGTGTGTAAAACCTTAGCAATTTTGTAGCATTTAGAAACCGAGGAAGGGTGTACCGCGGATGTACCAGTTGAAGTACGGTTAAAGCTGGGGAGAGCATACTGAAAGCAAGTGACCCCTCGTTCCATATTTAGTGATTTGCCCTCATTGGCCGAAAAGACCTCCGTGTCAACTTGTATAGACGGACGGCGGATACTTCGGCGACCCTACACGCCAAATCCTAGTACCGTACACTATCTGTAGAAGTATATTTCTAAGGACGCCTCGGTACTGTAGTCCTTCCAGACTGAACTTAACCCGGCATATTACCGTGCTTTGCTGAAAAGGTACACCAAAGTATATGGCTTCACCGTGGGTAATTCTTCGAGTAACCGGGAAAAAAAACTTTTGAGCACATTTACAAATTTGAAGGGGCATCCCATGGAAGTACAGCGCACGTGTGCGCTTACAAACGCCAAGTGAGACCAAAAAAACAATTTCCATCTCTTCATATAAAACCGCTAGATTTCGCAATAGGCGGCGTCGATGCATGCAGTTTTGAAACTTGCAGCCACGATGAAAACTCTTCATCGCCTACCGCCGCAACTGCTGAAGATTCCTCTCGCACGGTTCGTGTCGCAGCTTGTATGTCGATCGCGCTATCGAATCAGATGGTCGGCCTTTGCAGATTGCAGGAGCAGGGCCGTACGGTGTTCAGACAGACATCTGCTTCAAAACATTACACCTTATACCTGATAACCTCTTATATCTATAGCTGAAAGTTTACTTTGCACAGCACATTTGTCCTAATATTGCATTAACTGCATAAATTAAAATATATCATGTGTTTTTATTGAAGCAGATTTCTGTACTGGTAAATGGTACATGTAAATAACAGTCTGTACTGCATGGTAATAATGGTAATGGCTTTGGTTGCTCACGCTCGTCTCGGTGGTGGCGAGCGAAATGCTGGCTCAGCCCGTTCCGCATGACGGTATTGCCAACGCCCGCAACAGGGCCACAGCTCACATCCTGCGAGGTCCCTTCGTCGTGGTCAGAGGTTCTGGTTTGGCTGGCTCGACAACCCTGGTGAACTCTCCGTGTTGGCCATTCCTTTATAAGTGGGTACCTTTTCCAACACGTCATCTTCGGCTCCCGCCAAGATTCCCCCTCTCCTCTGCGCTCTATCAGGCGGCATCTTCTCGGGTGCCAGTCGGAAACGACTTTGAGACCGCACAAGTCCAAAGCCCGCCAAGAGATCAGCAACTCGTCGTCGCCGCCATCGACTGACTGGCATCTCGCTGCGACCTGTTCACCCTGCTCTTTCTCTAACTGCGACTTCCAGAAGATTTGACAGCCAGACGGAACGGTTGCAGCAGGCATTCATTCGCGCTCTTGCTCCCCATCCGTTAGCCTCATCCTTGGCGCTCGAGCGTTTTGGACTGCGACGTTCGGAGCTGAATGGCAAATTTGGTCCCTGCGAGCGCCCCCGCTCCCCCGCCAGTGAGTCGGACGCAGCTCTCCATCCAGAGGCCGCCGACGGCGCTGGACAGCAGCGACGAGGCGCGCACAGACACGTCCACGTCGCCTTCCATGAACCCGGCGCGCTCACCCGGCAGCGACGTCAAGGGCAACGGCGCCACCGCAGCAGCAGCAACAACCTCCTCTGCTTCCTCCTCTAGTGGCAGACGGAGGAAGGCAGACTCTGCTGCGGCTACGGCCGAGGACAAGCCAGCCCCCAAGCAGCGCAAGTACGAGCGCAAGACGAAACGCTTCATCTGGCCTGACGACCTCCATCGCCTCTTCGTGGCTGCCATCTTCGACGGTGCGTTTACGATCGTGAGGCTGTCATTGATCACTGGAGACTAGCGCTGACACTGCTACTTGGGTTGGATGTAAATGCTACAGTTGGTCTCAAGAATGCGTCACCGAAGGCCCTACTCTCTGTACGATTTACTCGTCCTACTTTGAGTGCAGTGGAGGCACAAGTTCACTAACTTCACACTGATTTCTTGCTTGTATTAATGCAGCTAATGGAGGCGGCAGGACCCAACTCAGGACTAACGACGGAACACCTCAAGTCCCATCTGCAGAAGTATCGCCTCAACTACGAGCGCTCTCGGATGGAGTTCCTAGAATATTATGACCGAAGCGCCAAGCGCAACCTCAAGCGGCGGCGCCACCAGGCTCAGCACCGAGCTAGCGGGGCAGGCAGTGAGGCCAACACTATGTTCGTGTTCCCCATCAGCAACTCGAAACGCCGGAAGGGACGTGCGAGTGACAGTGACAGCGATGACAGCGACTCGGATACCGGCGATAGTAATTCCAATGACAGCAGAATGCAGGTGGATGGAACAGGACAGGGAACACCACAGGGACGGCGTGATTCTCCAGCATCTAGCGCTGAAGCCCATGCGCGTAATGTCAGTTACTCGCAGCTCATGCAGAGTGCTCAACAGCAGCCAGCGAACAGCCATCTACGGCAACAGCCTCCGATCCCAAATGGTCGCATGATGAATGTTGCACCAGCACCAGTATCCACGGGTTTGATTCCCATAGCACCCCACCACTTGCCACCGGCCTATGCCCATGCCCAGCGCAAGCAGCCTTCGGACCACGACCGCGACTTGGCGGCAGCGGCAGCTGCTGTGGCAGTATACCGCTATCCGTTAGGACAGCTACCGGTACCTGTCGCCGGAGGAGTTGCCGGTATGCCGGAGCTAACTGATCCGCAGTGGAGCATTCTAAACTCGCTCATGTCGCCACAGCTCGCGGGTATGACTGGGCCCGTAGGTGAAGGTGGCCTGTTTCCGCAAGTAGCTACGAGCGAGGCAATGGCTCGTGGTGGTAGCAGCGCGGACGGATTTATGCTTCATGAGGAGCCGACTGATCTGCAAATGCAGATGCATCTCGCCATGCAAGCCCAGATGAATCTTCACCGTCAGATGCTCACGCGAAAGGTGGAAGTGGCACAGCATCTTGCTCGCCACAGCACCATGGGAACAATTGATAATAGCTCGGTTCCGAACAACAGAGGCAACCCACAAGTCCCCCCGAGGGGCTATGGTGAGTCTTGGGGCAGTACGCAGCAGCTTCAGCACCAGCAATATCAGCAGCAGCAGCAACAACAACAACAACAACAACACTATCAGCAGCAGATGAATCTGTTGTCTCGTCCATCTTTGTCCGTCCCGGCAACAAGTGTGCCAACAGACACGATTGTGGCGTCCCCAACAACCAGCGAGGCTATGTTAGTCTCAACGTCAGTAGCTGAGAGTGGATCTGCAGCGGCGGACAGCAGCGCTGCTGGATTGGCAACGGAGACTAAGGGTGACGATGACGGTATGGATCTGTACCGTTGGGATCGTATTGATCTGAATGTGGAGCTGGATGACGACGATCTCTTCGGCTTCCTGAAGTCGTAAAGGGCTCGGTGTTATCTCTTCGCTATTGGGTTTGACGTAGTGCATGCACGTGTGGTAACAATGAAAAGAGTATTGGTATACTGCCGAGTGGCTTCCTACATCGACGAAGAGAGGAAGTGTGACGATCTAGATCTACACCCGGTAGAGTTGTGTGGTCCAGAGCCGAAAGCTACTAATGTACCGTGTGGAAGTACATGTACCAGGGCGACCAATGTATAGGAAAAGGGCGACGAGAGCGACAGCTTTCTCAAACTCTAGAGTCCTGCCAGCAACAGTTTTAAATGACGGGGGCACCTGCAACGTAGACGCAGGAGCTGCTCTTCCTTATTGCGTTCTCTCTTCTCCGCGTGGTGCTACAACCTTCCACCTGCTTGGACCTGATCTCTTCTAATGGGGCCAATCACCCTTGCCAATAGCAAGTCACGGTGTTGCTCTGACCCACCGTCCCTAATAATACCCGTCCGCCTCATTTCTCCTTCTCGTGGCAGACGCTGCACTGTCTTCGCTCTTTGTGTGTGGATGAGTCTATTGGGTGTCCGTCATGGGCTCCGCTCCATCCGTTGGTGACTCGGCGGGCGGCTTCTCGTCGTCCAGCAGGCCGCGGAGGAAGAGCACATTGTTGCAGCGCACGAGCGTTTCGCCCAGGTTCCCCGTGAGCTCTCCGTTGATGTACTCCTCCGCGTTAGCCAGCTGAAGGTTCATGTACGAGTCCACAGACAGCAGCACGCCCTTGTACTCCATCCCCCACTTGAGTCGCGCCACCACTGGTTTGCCCGTGAGGTTGGTCAGGAACGGCTTGGGGTTCAGGATCAGACCGGACTGTGGAGCCGCATGAAACACGGGACAGGTACAAATACGCATAGAACAAGTCAGCGCTATATCTCCTTTAATGCAGCAGCATCAATGGAGGTTGACTCATCCCCATAGACACACACAGGGCGAGCCATTGAGCGCTCTGACACGCACCATCTTGCTCGGCGAAGACTTTCGGAATGTTGTAAGCGATCGGATCTTTCAGCCAGTAGAAAACGCGTACACGTACATTATTTACAGCCAACCATAACGAGAGGAAGTAATATATTTAGCCAATAGCGTGTGTCGCGCAATAATGAACATGGCTGCAACTACCGCTGCTGCGCGTCCAGTGTGATGACCTTACGCTCGATGCGTGTGAGGAAGTTGCCGAGCGCCTCCGTGTCACGCACAAAGATGTTGAGCACGGGGATGCCGGGCACCACGTATTTCTCATGGGTCATAAGTTGCTGCAGCGTGCAGAAGGGCGACAGCTCGATCCAGAACTGCGTCTTAGCCTCGTGCTTCTCCTCGAAACGGATGCGCTTCACTTCCTCGTCGTCCTCCTCCTTCTCGCCACTGAGGCCCACGTGCCACTCCTTGGGCGAAGCGTACGGAAGCACCATGTCCGCAGCAGCATAAACCACCAGCTTGGACGCCACGAACTCATTGTTGGTGTCCCACTCGGCGTACGGGCCGTCCTCCGGGAACATGTTGGCCAGGTGCTCGATCACGGAGTCCTGCTCGCCGAAGAACTGCACAAAGTCCGACGTGCCGTGCTGGTCGTAGAGGAAGAGCACAGGCCAGTACATGTTGCCGCTTTCGGGGTCCAAGTCGGCCTTGCCTTCGTACTGACGCACGCGCTCGTCGTCCACCAGAGCCCGACCCACACGGACACCGCGGGCTGCGCACAACTTGCGGTACTTGTCCGTGGCAGCACGACGCTTCATGCGTTCTCTCTCGCACTTCAACTTCTCGACACGCAGCTCCTCCACAAGTTTGCGTCCCTCCGTCTGCAGCTTCAGCAGCAGCTTATTCTCCGGGTCGCGCTTGAGTCCTTCCTCACAGTAACGCAGCGTATCTGCCGGCTTGCGGAGCATCCGAGAGGCTTTGGCTCCACGAAAATAGGCCTTGACATTCGTGGGGTCGAAGTTAATGGCCTTGGCCGCATCGGAGCGGCAACTCGCGTAGTTCTTAAGCTCCAACTGCACGGCCGCGCGGTTGCACAGGATCTGCGACGTGAGCTGCTTGATGTCGTACGACAGGTCGCGCTCCTCCTCGGGCAGCGCCAGCGCCTTGTAGGCGTAGACCAACGCGTCGTTGTAGTACTTCATGGCGTTCTTGAAGTAGCCTCGATGCGCCTTCTTGGCGTCCGAGAACATGTCGTTGCCCTGGTTCTTCCAATGCAGCGCCAGACTCTCGGCCGTCTCACCGTCCTCGATCAGCGCCTGGATGGCCTCCACCATCTCGTCGCCCTCTACCAGGTGGTCCTCGAACAGCGTCATGTCTGGCAGCGCATCCATGTAGGCCTGGCGCTTCGCCGGGTCCCACAGCTTGCTCTCATCGATCTCCAAGTCCACGCCCACCATCGTGTAGGTCGTTCGTCAATCCACAAATGATTGGCAACCCTGGCGTCGGAACTCCCTTAAGTGCGAATTCGGTCAAAAGACGCAGTGGAATGGACGTCAGCTTCAGTTCGTCAATCAGCAGTTCGAAGCGATGGTGGACACAGGAAGCAAGCAAGCGCTGGACGACGCAGAGGCGCAGACGCAGCAGCAGCTGCAACCAACTGAGGACAAGATGAATGTGTGCTGCGGGTGCGGCAAGAGCGACGTCAAATACCGCTGTCCTCGCTGCGAGCGCATCACGTGCTCGCTGCAGTGCTGCGTGGGCCATAAGAAGCAGGTGAGTGCCGAATGAACGTGCAGCTGCCAATGTAGTGTTAGTGCTAATACTGAGGCACAATTGCTGCTTCTTTTTGTGCTGACGACAGTTCGACTGCAATGGCAAGCGCGATCGCGCCAAGTACGTGGCGCTCAAGAAGTTCACGGATGCCGATCTCTCCAGCGGTAAGAGGTGGCTGACTGACTCTGCTTACTGGTCAAGCTGGGGCTTGGTTCTCACCTGCTTTATCTTGCTGTTTGTATTTAATACTTGTTTCTTGTCTGGTTGCAGACTTTTTCTTCCTGGAGGAGGTCTCTCGCTCGACGAACAGCGCAGCAAGGTCTCGGAGCCAGCTGAACGCCAATGCGCGACGTTACACTAGCAATAAGAAGCGCAAAGTAGCAGCGGGTGGTCACAATACTGGACCTTCCTCGGGTCCTATCAACCCTGACATTCCTGTGGACTGGTTGGCGCGCTTCCCGATTGCCGTGCAGCTGTTAGCTGAGCACTCTGCCAAACGAGGCGTGGCGTTGACGCTCCTTGCTCCAGGTATGAGCAAACGTGCACGTAATTCATCTTATATGGATACGAAGAAGAACACGATGTACTGGCGTGTTGAGTGGGCATTTCCCAGCGCTGAGGTGCCAGTGAGTCATTCCGAGGAACGGGCGAATGAGAAGGCCACACTCTTCGCGCTGCTCGGGAAATATCTAACCCCCACCCAGGTAAGTCGTTCAACGTCGCCACACGATACTACAGAGGTCAGTGCTAACGTGAGTTTGCTTGTACGCGTGTAGGAAAATGTTGCTATCCGCGGAAAGCTCAAGAAGTATGTCGTGCCCGACTGGGAGCAACACATTCTGCTGCTATTGCGAAAAGAGTTCACCCCGGCATCGCAGCCACAGTACTACCGACTGGATGGCAACCAGAGCCTTGAAAGTAATCTGAAGCGAAAGGCCGTGGTCGAGTTTCCTGTGGTCACCGTTGCGCTGGTGGCCGACGCCGATCAGTACCCCGTCGCTCACGATGTGATCGGGATAATCTCTTCGAATGCAGACGACCAGCAACCTTTAACTGAAGAGCCTGAGGTGATGGAGGTGGAAGAGGAGGGGTCGAGCGATGAAACATCGTCGGAGTTGCTGACTGGTGAATGCTCAAACAGTTCAGAGAAGCTCTTCTCCATCCCGGAAGAGGAGAACGAGGAAGTTCAGGCTCCTGCAGAGCCGAAAATTTTGCTGATCGAGGAGCTCCAAGTCGCCGCTCACTAGAGATGTCTCTACACCAATACTAATCAATAAAAAATGCATGATAAATCGCAAACCAAGACGCCCTCAACTGTGCAGTCGCCCTCTTGTGTCCATGTCGATTTGCCCAGATCTTCTCGACTGTTCGCTAATTAGACGCGAAAACTGCTTTGACGGACGCGGATAAGGTACCTCAGCGGAAACGATGGCACCGTCGTGGTTCGTGGACCCCGAGCTTAAGCCGACGGCTTTAACGGCGTCCTACGTGTGCAACAACCTCTCCAAGCATGGCGAGATGATAGTACGTCGACTGCTGAGGATTTACTGCCAGTTCGGTTGTTCGTACTTTTAACTATCTCTTCAACCTGCAGGCGTACGCGAGCGTAGACGATGTGCTGTATGTGGATACCACGCACACGCCTTACATGACCCACAAGCTGCCGTGCGCAGAGAAATCTGCGGTGCACCAAGTGCGCTTCTGTACGCTGAAGGACTTGGTCGTGATCGTCGTTGCTTCCGACAACGGGATTCAGGTATCGGTCGAAGCCTCGCTTTAAGCTTAGCACAACACCAACCACGACAATCTAACGATCTCTCCCATGTAAACAGATCTACGACTCCACGGGCGAGGAGAGTCTTGCTGAGATCGCGCTGAAGGATATCGTGGGCGGTGATGTTGAAGGTACCTAACTAACTGCAACTTTGAGACCCGACGATGTGCCTGGAGTCAAGCTAATAAATATGCCCCAAAACCACGAGCACAGGGGATTCACTTTACTGCCAAGGAATTTGCTCCATCCACATGAAGGAGCCGCGTCTCGTCGTGGGTGAGTGGAGTGACGCTGTGTATCCATCCACCAAGTCCTGCGTTTGTCTAACAGTTTGCACTTGATCCTAATAAAACAAACAGGCACCTCGCTGGGGAAGCTGCTCGTGATCGGGAAGGAGGAAGAGGCCAAGTCTGGGGAAGGATCCAGCTTCGAGGTGTGCAAGACTCTTACGGAGCATGACGAGGCTATTTGCTACGTGGAGAGCTCCCTCGACGGCACTCTGCTGGCGAGCAGCGATATGAGCGGAGCTATCTTAATCCGTAACCCTGGCGAAGGCTTCGAGGTGACTCACCGGATCGTGAGCAATGGGTACCCCGCGACTTGCATGACCTTTATGGCGGAAAACTGGATGGTGGTTGGGTTCCTGACCGGGTGTCTGCGGTTGTATAACCCCGAAACTTTTCACGTGCACGCTGAAGTTGCTGCTCATACACGCGCGATTTCGGCGTTGGATGCGCACAACGAGTTTGCTGTGTCTGTGAGCGAAGATACCTTTATGAATATTTGGGAGATCTCATCGAGCAAGCCGGGAGCTGGACCGCGCGTAAAGCTCGTGAGCTCGCAGGCGGTGCCGAACGACCTCCTTACAGGCGTGGCCTTCGCGTCGACAAACAGTCTCTTCACTGCTGCATACGACAGCGCTCATCTCAAGTTTTGGAGTCCGGAATAAGCAGCGCCTAAGACTTCAGACGCAAAGATAAGGAGCAACTTGAGGCAGGAATTCTCATCTACAATAAATCGAACTCAAGGCACGCAAAGAGTGCTATCTTTTACACAGCAGTCGTAATGGTGTGCCACCAGAGGAATGAACCAGCATTTTGTCTAATTCGCGGGTGGTGGTTGTACTGTACTTTAAGTACCAATCCATTTGGTCTTAATCGTAGAGGTCGGCGTTGTACTCAATGTGATCCTCCATCTTCTTGGCGGCTCCGTTCAAAGACGTCCACGGAATCTCCTGTGCCTTCGTCAGTATGATCGTGAGTGTGTCCTTGTTTGCCTCCCACGTCGTGTCTGTGATCTCCTGGAACAAAGTTGAGATCACCAGGCTCTTGGCTCGGTCACCAGAAGCATTGAGCAGGTCCATCGACAGGGACATGTTGGTCCATTTCTGTTATCGCGAGTCAGTAAGTTAGCACGTACTGCACCGCAAACATGCAACAAACAAACGCTGCCTCACCAAAACCAGTTGCTCGTCCTTCATGTTCTTTACAGCATTGTCCGTCAGGTAAATGCTGTCAATAGCAACACCGTAGTTATGTCCGTCAGTAAAAATAATCACTCGGCAACCACCGATCATTGCGAATTTACCTGATAGTTTTCTTGCTGTCACTCCAGCCGTAGGACGACACGATGGTCTTCTCGTCGTTGACCTTTCGGTGCTGGTGGGCGTAGTAGTAGCTGTTCTCTCCCTTCTTGACCATATTCTCGTCCAGCGCAGAAATCTGCTCTTCGTCCTCTTCTTCTTCTTCTTCGGGCCCTCTCGCCGCCTCCTTGGCGCCAGTCTTCCTTTTGAGCGTCGCGTTGAGTCTCGCGGCGCATCGCCACAGCATCACAGTCAGCACGACCACCGCCACGCTGACCGCCAGCTGCTCCAGGAAGCCCTTCTTTAGTTGCACGTTTCCCCACGGCGTCACCAGCTTCACGTAGTCCGCCTCGGCGCTAGGCACGTACACATAAGGCACGAAGAAGCTCTCGCCCATAACGCTCGTTGTTAGCAAAATGGATATTGTGACGTGGTGTCTACAAGAAAGGTCGTGCATTGGCCAAATAGGTTTTTCTTTTCAGCGAATCACAACGTTATCATTACCTCCCAAATCCGATCGTACTTGTCTGCGGCTCTGGGGCCCTCTGACCAGACAATAATCGCCCGAGTCGCTTGTTGTGAATCGCCGCCATGAAGCCGTTCTTCGGGAAGATCGTGTCCAACAAGATGCAGAAGTCGGTGCTGGTGGAGGTGGCCCGCATTGTGAAGGACCCCAAGTACGGAAAGTACTACAAGAAGACCAAGAAGTTCATGGCCCACGACGAGGAGAACACATGCAACATCGGCGACTTCGTGCGTCTGTCGGCCACACGCCCGCTTTCCAAGCGCAAGCGCTGGAACGTCGACGAGATCACGCGCAAGGCCGAGGTGTAAGGAGGGTATCGGCGGAGGTGCTTCATCAACAGAGTAGCTCCCACCAAGCTGACGTCAGCCCGCTGTCTTAGTCTGGTAGCAGAGTCCAGAGGGCAGACTGGCTGGCCTGCGGGGCCTGGAAGACGATGTAGCACACATATTAGCCGAGCAGAAACACTGTGGAAAGTAAGTTAGAGTTGATTTTCCTTTCTGGCGTCGCAATTCGTTCTGCCGTTTGTGCTTCGCTGCTGGTCGGACGCCAATTTCTACTAGAAGCGCAGCAAACACTTCGGAAATGGACAAGTCTACTCCGTCCCGACTATCTATGACTGTTGCAGCAGTGATTCAGCAGCAACAGGAGCACCAGGTGGATAAGAATACCTACGCGTTGATTTCGATCGCAAACTACAGCTCGTCATTGTCGTCTGACAGGTCCGCGAATGGGTCTAGCACCGGGAAGTCGCCCACCGCCACGTTGTGTGGACGCACGAAGCCGCCGTACTTCTGCTCACATTTGAAGTAGGTTGCGCCCTTGACCGAGCCGTTGCCTTTGCCTACAGGCTCGTCGAACTGCACGCCCACCCAGAAGCCCAGGGCGATCTCCGGGATCTCCCCCAGGTACTGTACCTGGCCACGACGTCCACCAGGATGCACCTCGCATCGATCTCCCACCTTCATATTTGAAACACTTTCTGGGCCTGGAAGTGTAGCCGGGTCCACAGCAGGTTGAGCGACGTTCATCATGGCCTTGGGCTTCCAGTTCGGGTCCTTGGCGAGTTGCTCTCTCTTGTACGCACGCACAGTCTTCTCGCCTGTTTACACAGCAGCAACCAACGCACCGTCACTTTACCATTCAACGACCACTCACCACACTCTGTGTTCGCTACAGTCTTACGCTTGTTGTAATCTTCCTCGGAGATCTCGTACTTCTTGACGAGCGAGACGTCCTCGAGGCCTCCTCCTCTCGAGAGCGAGAACGGATCCTTGTCCACGACGTGCAGCCGCATGCCATTCTCCACACTGTAGAAGCCCAGCACCCTCTGGTCGTCGTCCAGACGAGTGTACACAGATCCGTCGCTGCGCATGACCAGCAGCTCCATGGCGTCGGGCTTGGTGCCTGTGTGCTGGTACAGCTTGTGACGCAGCTCGCCGATGGTGCCGTGCAGGTCCAGCCGGATGTCCACCATCTGCAGCTTGAGGTTGCTGTGGGTGATGAGAAGACACACGACGCCTTCCGGCACGTTGCCGTACTGCTGGTCGTCCATGGCCGTCACGTAGTCGCGGAGTGCTCGCATGTCCTGCGCCATGGTGATCCTACTTGGCTTAGTCGCGTCGGTTAGGCGAATGAATGATTGCGACTTTATTGGGAGTCATACTAAGTACGATTTGCATTCCTAGTGTACAAACTCAATTGCATTGACAGCGATGGTGGAGCTGCCGACGATCACGGCGCTCAAGGTGTACGACGTGCTGCTGATCGCAGTCGTCATGTTCGCGATGGACCTTGCCATGAAGCTGTGGAACGGACGCGGCTCGCAGCTGTCGCCAGCCGAGCAGAAGCTCATGGTTAAGTACAACGCACAGGTGCGGCTGGTCAACCGCCTCAACTCGGTCGAGACGTTCGTAGAACAGGCCAAGGCCACGCGCAAGATGAACGCGCTCAAGAAGGAGATACAGGAGCTCGCGGGTGAGGGGACAAAGAGCGTTGAAGGCGCTTCGTCTACTTTCAGACGTCTCTGAAACAAGGCTGACGTCTTCAAATCTGTGTTGTGCATAATTGTTTGATTCGGCAGTGGAGCGGCTGGCAGCAAGCGCGCCATCGGAGCTCCAGAAACAGTTCGACCGCATTCGAACGGTTAGTGTGCAAGCCGATGTCACCTGGAGGCTTTTGCTAGCAGCACGGCTAACTGAATGATCTGTGCGCTATTGTGTTGTGTGCGTGTGACTGCATCAGCCGGTGCTGATGGGGCTGACTATGCTGTACTACTGGAACGAACCCCTGGTGGTGCTGCCGCAGAGCTATATGCTCCCGGTGGAGCGACTGATGTCGTTCCCAGGCTTCCCGCTCGGCGCTGTATCAGCGATGGGCTGGGCTGGAATCTGTCGTCGCGTGAGTGCCAAGATCCTGGGCTAGACGGCTCGGTGAACCTGAATCGATGAGCCCATCTGCTGCACGAAACGCGGAAGACAAACATCGTAGACAGACGAGATCGCGAACATAGTCCGTAGCATCCTGTTCAAGCAACGAAATAAACTGCAACTCAACACGAGACCGCGTTCAGGCAGAGCAGTGGTCAAAAGACCCAATGTGCTGTGTGCGAATGGCGTCATATGTATGGCTGGCATGCGCGTTCGATTAAGCTGAAGTTACTACCCGACCCGACGCGCTGAGAGCGGCACATCGCGTGGCACATCGCAACGTGAGGTGCGACAACGTCTAGTAGTCCTCGTCTCCGCCGAACATGTCCATGCCTCCGCCCATGTCGACCTCTTCCTCCTCCTCGACGGCCTTCTCCTCCACCTTGGCAGAAGCAGCACCGCCAGCAGCAGCGCCGGCAGCGGGGGCAGCGCCCACCGACACAGTGGCGAGCTTGGCCTTGCCGGCCGCGATCACCTCCTCGATGTTCTTGCCCTCGAGCTCCTTGACGAGCTTCTCGGCCTGCTCCTGGTCGAATTCGCCGCCGAAGGACTTCACTACCTTCTCGAGGTCAGCCACGGCGGGGGTGGCGTTTCCGCCGAGCACACACAACAGCAAAGCAGCAACGTGACGCATCTGTACGGCAGCAGAGACGATAGTCTGTTAGTATGCCGGTACTGTACTGTATCGTGCCTCCTCGCTGTGGCTCAGAGTCTGCAGCATTTTGAGCAGTAGCATTCGCAGCGGACGAACCTTGTTTAAGGTGAAAAGAGGTTTTGCTGGCAAAAACTCGACGACGTCTCCAACGTTACTATGCTTGCGGCCGAGCGCTTGGAAGGCCAGCGATAGCCAATCACTCCGCGGACCATACAAAATGCAAGTCAATTACCTCTTCGCCAATCAAAACGTCCAGCCTGTCTATCCAGGTATCGAGTTGGGAAGGATATCGCACACGTCGCAGGGAATCGTTGCCTTCACTATTGCCTTCAATATGTGCCAAGGCTGATGCAAGGCCGTGGGTGTTTACTATTCGGTCAACTCTGTCGCTACCTTGCTAGTCATCACAAATCCGTAGTGGCGGGGGCCACCGCTGTCCCCGATGACTTCTTTGGCTTCGGTGGACTGCTCAAATCGATGTCTTCGAAGATGCCCTCGCTCTCGTTGATCCTCACGCTAAGAACCATGTCCGGCTGCATTGCTGTCGTCGCCACATCTCCAGTGATTTCAATTGAGTTGGACATTGTGCAATCCGAGCTTGCTGGATCTCTGCTGGTGCCGCTCCATTTACTCAGCTCGAGAGCTGCCGCCGCTGCTGCCTGCTCAAGCGACGTCTGCGATCCGAGCGACGAGGGAGTTGACAGACTCGCTGGGAAAATAGCAGCAGGGGGCGACCCCCTTCTTGTCCGAGTCACCACTCCCTTGGAGTTTTTGGCGTCATCGGTATCCCCATGCTGCACGTGGCTGCGCTTCTGATTCCTCGTCTTCTTGCGTCGGAGGCAGTTGCACTTCAGCATGCGGGTGCACAAACCTTCGGATCCGTTTGCCAAGATGAAGTCATAGGTGCCCATTCCAATGCACAACAGGTACGTGTGAAAACCGGCGAGAAGAACGAACGAGTTCGTCAGCGATGTGCAGGCTGCGTTGTGGATCCAGAGTAGCGCGATGACTGCTGTGTCCCAGCCGTCAGCCGCGTTCGCCTTCACCTCGGATTGCCACAACGTACACATAAGAATGCCTATGACAGTCTGCAGCAGTGTCTGGCATGTTGCTGAAATCACCAGGCAGTAGAACGCCTCGTAGTTGCTTTCAGCAATACAGGTATTCAGCCATGTGCAATGGTGGTCGAGTCCAGGACTGTTCTTGTAGCACAATCCGCAATAGCGCGACTCTTTTGGGGGAACTCTCAGGAAGGAAGGGAAGCAGCTCGACGAGGGTTTCTGTGAACAAGGATTGACGTCGGATAACACCGTTAGTGAGTGCAAAACCATGAAGCTAGAATCAGCAGAGACGCTCACAGGCTGCGAAGGGTCCCTCGACTCGACAATGCACCACGCTGTTATGACGATGATCACCAATACGGCATTTGGAAGGAGAATTGCTAGACACTAGTCAGTCGCATGGGAAAATGATACCAGTCAGACAACTGACCGGGCGAAACAGGTTATTCGAGCAAAACTGCACCTTGTCCCAGCTTAGCAGCGTTGACACGAAGGTGATGAAGCTCTGCCAGAACGAGTACGGCCAGCAAAGAGTACGTTAAGCCCAGGGACGCAGAAGAGTAGAGAAGAAGAAAATGCCCGTACTCCGATCAGGATCAGCTGAATGACCCAGCTTGTCACTTGGTCTCGCGATAAGGGCTTCTCAAACCCGTTCGTGCGCATGATGTCGATCTAGGTAGCTGCAACCTTGGACACCGCCTCGCCACCAATACGTCAAAAATTAAATAGGAGCAGCAGAGGTCTCAATAGTCTATCGCCTCCGCACCCGCGACTTGGTCACCGACACCTCTCTATTTCTGGCCCCCCCCCCCCCCCCCCCCCCCTCCAGCAACAAGGAGAATTATAACATTTACAGCCACGAGGTTTTCATTCCCAGTATAAATACTCAGTCCAGCGTTTATTCTGCGCAGCTACACGGCGGCAAATAGCAGGCATTCGACCGACTCTTCTGGCTACGTGCCCGCTCTTGTAGCCTCCTCGTTACGGTGAAGTCCGGAGGAGCTCCTTCTCCGCCTGAGGCTTCCCTGCCGAAGCAGCGGCGGCCGACGCAGAGCTGACCTTGGAGATGGCGAGGACGCTCGACCAGTTCTCCAGCACACGCAGCGACACTGCAGCACACACACACAACCCAACCATGACGGTCAGAAGGTAGTTCACAGTATCCAGCCATTCAGACCACGGCCCACGCACTCTCATTCTGCTGGTTCATCTGCAGCAACTTCTCGTTGATGCTGTCCAGGTAGCGCACCAGCTCCGCTGACGAGTCCCGTAGCGCCTCGAGCGCCGCCACCTCCTCGCTCTTGCTGGCCGCCATCGTAGTCGTCGGTCAATGGCGAGATGGCCTATCAATTCGCATTTAGTGGGTATTTGTACCACGTCACAGAACCAGGCGGCACGCTACGATTGGTCGACTTGTCGGTCCCTACCACCGGTCATTGGCCAATAATCTTTCTCGTTGAGGCCATAGTCAGTTCATCGAACCAAGACAGCATTGCTCCGGTCGTAACGGACGTGTTCGCCTGCCTGCCTCACTCCCAGCCTTCCCCCCGTGCATGCTCGTGTCGTGCGTGGACTCCAAAAAGAAGCGCAAGCTCAGTACTCTGGACGACGAAGGAAGCAACAGCATGTGGTCGGACTCGCGTGGCACGCCCCTTCCCAGCGGCGGCGTCACCGTCTCGTCGTCTCGCTCGCAGCCTCCGCCCGCCGCGACTCTGGCGACTATGCGCCGTCACGGGCGGGCTCTGGTGCTGGTCATCGCCCTCGGCATCTTCGCGTACGTGTCGCTGTCCAAGTCGGCGATGGGCGGGAGCAGCAGCAGCAACACGAGCAGCGTCAGCAACGGAGCCGGGCTGCGAACGCCTGAGAACTGGGGCAACAACAACCAGCCACTGCTGCTGCCGTCGGTGGACACTGCCAGGCACAATATGAGGCAGGGACCGACGCTGGCACCGCCGACCAAGCCAGACTCCTTCGGCATCGTCATCGTGGCCGACTTGGACAAGAAGTCCAAGGACGAGAGCAGCAAGAAGCCGCAGTTCATGTCGTACATCATGCACGCCACGCTCAAGGTAACACCCGGCAGCTCCAGCTCGCACCAGAAGCGCGACGCGTACTCGGTTACGTTTGGAGAGGAGACCAAGTTCACGACGAGCATGAACGAGGCTGGACGCGGCTTCGAGCTCAGTGAACTGGCCTGGTTCAACGGCAAGCTGCTGGCGTTTGATGATCGCACAGGAATCGTCTTCCGACTCAAGAACGTCGAGGGGGTGAGCAGGACCAAACCCCTGCAGGCCATCCCGGAGCACATTGTCATGGAAGGAGATGGCGTCGCTGGCAAAGGCCAGAAGCACGAGTGGGCCACGGTCAAGGACGGCGAACTGTACATGGGCAGTGTCGGCAAGGAGTTCACGGACAACGATGGCAACATCATTGGTGACGGCAACCTGTGGGTCGCTGTCATGGATCGCGTCGGCGACGTGCGTCACGAAGACTGGACGGCGAACTTCGCGGCTGTGCGCAAGGCTCTAGGCTGTGAATGGCCTGGATACGTGGTGCACGAAGCCATTGAGTGGAGTCCCATCCGTCGTCAATGGTTCATCCTGCCTCGGCGCGTGAGCACGGAGGCGTACAACGACATGGAGGACGAGAAGCGTGGCTCCAACAAGGTCATCATTGCGAGCGAGGACTTTAGCAGCATCCAGGTGCGTGAAGTCGGCAAGGTTACACCGCTGCGCGGGTTTTCTTCTTTCAAGTTTGTTCCGCGGTCCGACGATAAGGTCATTGTGGCTATCAAGACTGTGGAGGTGGAGGATGAACAGAGGCAGACCTCTTTCATCACGGTGTTTGACTTGGATGGAAACGTGCTGATGGATGAGACTGAAATCCCTGGCGCCAAGAAGTACGAGGGTGTTGCATTCGCGCACGACTGGTCTTAGATAATGCTCGTGCTGCATTCGTGATTCGCCCCCCAAGAGCTGGGACCCCACACGCGTACCTCCAAGATAGAACTGTGAGTAGTGCAAGCAATCTACAGTAGGTGTAGATTACTGACCAAGCGTCGGAGCGTTGGATGCTCCAAACAAAGCTTCCTACCAGTGGAGTAGTGGACAGATGAGGTGGCCCATGCACGCGGCCACTTTCCTGTCAAACATACGGATCAAGAATGAAGACTGTATTCCCTTTTACAGCAGTTCCCTACTGGTATGAAGATGTCTATTTGTCTGTGGTCTCATGCGTCAGCGCTCAAAGCGCAGTCATGTTCTCGCAAAGCCACGTGATACCGTCGTTTAGACCGTCGCCCGTGGTGGCTACTGCCGGCTGCACCTTGACGCGACGATTAATTTGTGCACAGCTTTCTTGGAATCCCAGTGCGTCTGTGAGCTCTTGGACATCTCGTGCGCCTGGCAGATCTCGCTTGTTAAGGATAATAAGCAGACATGCTTCCTGCAGCTGAGTATCTACAAGCATCCCGTTGAGTTCGGCCTTTGCGAGTTCTAGACGCTGATCATCTGCACTATCAAGAACGAAAATGATTCCCTGCTCGTCAAGTGCACACAAGGTTAAGTAATCTCCAATAACATCCAAGTCTCACACGACGTTCTTTCAGTTTGTTTGTCCGTACCTGCGTCCCGGTGAAGTGATGCCTCCAGTATGGCCGTAGAGTGTCCTGTCCCCCGACGTCCTAGTTGGTTGAAAAGTTGCAAGGTGACAAGTGAGCACGACGAATGTTTCTGTCTCGTGCCACCTTCGAACCAACTCACCCAAACGTTGAGTTTATAGCCGTCGTACTTGATGGTCTCAACGTTGAAGCCGACGGTCGGAATGCTAGCGATGGCCTTGCCCAAGCGCAAGTGATACAGAATCGTCGTCTTCCCAGCGCCATCTAACCCCACGAGTAGCAGTCGCCGTTCGTTGCGATTCCAATAGCGCGAGAAACTTCTAGACAGTGAGGTGCCCATGGCATGAGCCGCTCCGAGGCGGAATACACACACGCGTTCGATGTAATGCACGGGTGCTCTCGGTTTCTTGCACGCTTTTGGCGCGATATTTTTAATGCCATTGGAGTCAAGCAGCTTCAATAACGGCCGGACTGACTGGTGACTGGTAAGCACTCGCGTTGGGTGAGCTGTACTGTGGGAATATATTGCGATGCCTACTACCCTGTGCATACCTGCAAACTGTCCATTTAACCGAGTGAGTCTCCGCCATAACCTTCGCTCTTCCCAGCGAGGAAGTCGCGCTTGCCCGCGCCAATCTTCCGCACCTGCGAGTCCACTTTCGGACAGTCCGTGATACGGTGACCCAGACCACCACAGAAGGCACAGCCCTTGGTGCCAGTGGCATTCGAAAGCCCGTCGCTACTGCGCTCCAACTCCTCGTACGGATCCTCCAACGCCTTGAGTACTGGTGGCACCGTCTGCTTGGCCTCGACGAGCAGATGCTTCAGATCCAGCAGTGCACTCTCGGGCACACTCTTGTTGATAAAGGTCGTAGCGACACCAGTCTTACCACAACGCCCTGTACGACCAATTCGATGCACGTAGTTCTCAATTTCTGCGGGCATGTCGAAGTTGATGACGTGCTTAATATCTGGGAAGTCGAGACCTTTAGCAGCCACATCCGTGGCGACTAACAAGTCCTTTTGTCCATTCTTGAACAAATCAATGGCCTCGTTACGCTCCTCCTGGTCCTTGCCACCGTGAATTGAGGCCGCTTCAACGCCCTTCAAGATAAGGTACTCGTAGATATCGTCAACATCGCCTTTGCGTTCGCAGAAGATGACTACAGGCGGGCTCGTCTTCTGCAAGCACTCCAGCAGATATACAATCTTGGCGTCCTGCTTCACGTACTCAACCTCCTGAATCACATCCAAATTAGCAGCACCGGCACGACCGACGTTCACTAGAACGGGCTTTACTAGCACGTCCTTGGCGAAATCCTGGAACTTTTGGGGCATCGTAGCGGAGAACAGCAACGTTTGTCTCTGACTCGTAAAGTGGTTGAAGGTCGTGGCAACTTCCTCATCGAAGCCCAAGTCCAGCATGCGGTCGCCTTCGTCCAAGCAAATGTATTTGCACAGGCGCAGATTCATCTCGCGCAGCTTCAGGAAGTGGTTTAATCGCCCAGGAGTAGCCACCACAATATGGACGCCGCGACTGGAGATCAAGTCTGACTGCTGACGCTTGTCTTCTCCGCCAATGCAAAGCAGACTACGGAGCTCCGGGGATCCTGCCTTGAACAGGTGGTTCGTAAAGTGCTTCACGACGTCGAATGTCTGTCTCATGAGCTCGCGTGAAGGGCCCACAATGAGTCCAAAGGGCCCTTCATGGCCAATGATCGGCATCTTCTTCTCCTCCTCGAGCGCCAACATCACCAACGGCAGCGTGAACGTCACCGTCTTCCCGGAGCCTGTAAATGCGATGCCAATCATGTCCCGCCCCGCCAGAATGCACGGAATCGCCTGCACCTGGATCGGCGTGGGCCTCATGATGTTCTTCGCCTTGAGAGCATCCAGAATTGCGGGCGGGAAGCGCATGTACTCGAACGACTTGATGGGAGGCGGGACGTTCTCTCCTTCCGCCAGAATGTGCCACTTCTTGCGGACAGCGTCGCAATCGTCCTGCGTCATGTCTGCGATGCTGTGCGGCGGTCTCCACGTGGTCTTCATGGTCTCTTTGTAGTGGATCCCCTCGGCTCGCTCGTGGGCCGACACGAGCGCCGCCTTCTGCACGTAGCTGGCCTCCTTGAGCATGTTGACTTCCTGCGCGTCCTGTTGCACCTTTTGCTGGTTCACGCCCTGCTCCTCCATCTTCTTGCGCATCTCGTAGGCCTGGTCCAGCAGACTCACGCTTGAGCGCTGCTGCTGGGGCTGCGACAGCTCGTCCTGGACGGCGGACGGAGACCCAGAGGCGTCGGCGGCGTTCGACTCCGTCGTCTTCTGCTTCTTAGGCCGCTGTTCGTCTGAGTCGCTCGCGCTGTCATCATCGCTGCGCTCGTGCTGGATGCGCTCATGCAAGACCTTGCGACGCCTTTGCAGCCGCTCCTGCTCGCGCTGGCGCCGCACCTTCAGCGGCACGTATAGCGCCTCCTCCTTGGAGGACATTTTCAGATTTCAGGTTTGTGGTGCCGTTACTACCAGTACGAAGCAATAACGATATTACGTAGGAAATAAGCAGATTTGTGGTATCGTTACTACTAGAATATAACGATATCACTTATAAAATAAGGGAAATATTAACAAAATAACGAAATCGCTGAGAAATTCATTCAAAGTATCCTGACGACAATGAGCAGCTCCGCGCCGGCGCCGCCGCGCTGGACGCGGCCGGCGCAGTTCCTCGTGTACCTCGTCCCGGTGGGCGGCATCCCGTCGGACCTGTTCGCGTCCTATGCGCGGCTGCTGCAGACCCACAGCGTGCTGCCTCTGCGCAGCCTCACGCGCCCCGGGGGCTACGCGGCCGAGCTGTCTCCGTTCCGCGAGCTGGACTGGTCCGGGCCCGGGTCGCTACACTTCCGATTCGTGTCGACCGCCGAGCGCGTGGAAACATGCGACGGAGAGGACACGCATGCCAGTCGTCGTGTCATCGGTGCGCTGGGCGTGTGCCACAGTCCGTCTCTCACGCTGCGTGGGGGGCTGCGCGCCGCCCACGCGCAGTTCGAGGCGTCGGTGCGGCGCTTCCCAGGGCTGCTCATGCACAAGCTCTTCGCCTTCGAGCACACGTTTGAGGACGCCACCGCCAGAGAGTGCGAGGGGCTCGGCGACCTCGTCATGTTTCCGGTGCACCATGAGCTGCAGGGCACGGGCGAGTCCACCGTGAGTCTCCATCTGCAGGTCGTCATGGACACGCTGGCGGTCAACATCCTCATGTCCCTGGAGAGCGCGATCAGGTCGGCCACGTCCACAGCGGCGTCCAGTGGTCTGGCGCTCAAAGCGGCGGGGGGGGACCTCGTCAGCGTCTTGCTGGACGTCAACGTGGAGCCGCAACAGACGAATACCGTGCAGCAATCGGCGTCTTCTCCGCTGGTGCTTTCAAGAGACACGAAAGGGGATGCAGCGTTTGGTTCTGCCTCGAGTCCTACCACTCGCTCGTCGGGGCCGTCGTTTTCGTCCATTCCGTCGCCGCTGGCTGCTGGCGTTGCTGCGCTGGACCCACGCAATCGACGGCGGAAAAGGCAGCTTGCACGCAGGGAGAAACTGCTGGGAGATTACAACGTGCTCGTGAGCTGCATGTCGGATGCTACAGACCACTACACAGTAGCAATAGAGATGCTGCGTGAAGAAGAGCGGCGCAGTGGCGGCACGCCGGGCGACGCCTTGTGGCTTGCCGCCGCGCTGGAAGGATATGTGTTTTGCTTGTATACAGAGGCGCCGGACAAGTTCTCGACTGAAGTTGTGGAGAAAGCATCGGAGGCCGTCGCGTTCTACGCGAAGGCAGGCACAATAGAGCTCGAGAGTCTGCTCGTTGAGAATATCGGATGGCACTACGCGAGTGTGGCGATGGCGACATTGACGTGCTCATCAATGACAGGAGAAACGAAATTGTTAGAAAGCGTGTGGGCCAAGCGCTTACTTTGGGATGTGCTAGAAAGAGGGATGATGCTATTTCCAGAACTACGACCGCAGCGCCAAGTAGAGTTTCTGGTTCAAACGAGTCGAATGCTAGAGACAGTGGGTCACCGCCGGCGTGTGGCACTCTTTCTCCACGAAGCCGCATCTCTGTTATTGGCCCGCAACGCGCCTTCTGTAGACGCGCAGTCGAGGCTACTGCTATCGCCTACCAGCATAACAAAAGGGCCTCAGAGGCAAAGGGACTTAGAGGCGGCTCTGCTACTGGAACGAGTTGCAGCGGAACGGTTGGGTATTCAAGGTCTAAATGCCCGGAAGGACGAGTTTCTGCCATGGGAAGTCACAACACAATATCGAAGGAACCGGAGGAAGAAATTGTCAGGAAAAAAATCACCTACGGATACTCCAGATAATTCATGGCTGATCATTCGCTTCCATGTGCTGCGTCAACTCCTGACCATAGCGAGGATGCTGGGGGACCCGCTCCTCGTTGGAACATACTGTCTCCAGCTGCTAGAAATGTTGGTATGGTGCGATTCTATCGCTGCACCGCCAACCGTAAATCCGCCGCGCTCGTCCTCGTCACCGGCTTTGAGAAAAATGCCTGCACATGGAACGTTGCTAGTGGACCACCTCCAGCAACCTGCTACTTCGCTTCGTGTTGTCCATCCACCTGCTGAACGGGTGGCAGCAGGCCTTCATGCAAAGAGCGGTGTTTATTTCTCTCCACCTCCAGGCGTTGATACCAGGGTCAAACGCAACTTCATCAATTCCCCGTCTGCCACCATGTCCAACGCAGCGGCGTCTTTGTCGTCGACGCTGACCAACACGCCGCGAATGTTGGCAACACCACGGCAGCAATTTTCCGCCGCTGTGAATGCAATATCTACGAAAGCGTCGCCAGCGTTTACTCAGTTTTCTCACGCGCACCTTCAGCACAATGGAGCGGTGACAGGCCGCCCAGGTGGCGTAGAAGATCGTACACCGGCTGCAAACGTGACCGATCGAAGGGAACTTGGTAACGCTGGCGTGAACGGAGACGGTGGGTCGAAAAGTTCTCGAACACTGGGTGCTGGTGATGGCGAGCTAGATGGAAAACTGCGTCCTGGAGCAGTGGCAGAAGCCATTTCTGTGTGGGATCTGCGGTCGAGGACAGAGATTGCCAAGATTGAACGGAAGCTCCTCAACGTGCTGGAGTCTGATTGCACCGTGCTGCGATCGAGTGAACAAGTACAGCTGCCTACTTTTCTGCGGGTGGACAAACTTAAGCTGCGCTCAAGTTGCAATTTGCAGCATCCTTTTCTTTCCCGAGCGACGGCCCTCCGGATGTTCGGAGTGCAGTCTGCATCTAGCCAGCAAGCGGTGAAATCTGATTTTTTCTATTCTCCTTTCGAAAAGCAGAAGATGATGCGGAAGGGAGGTCGACGTGGAAGTAGCGATGAAGAAGACGATAGTGATGACGTGCCTGCTATGTACGAAAGGGGGTTTCCTGTTCACGAGCGGATTGAGCTGCAATTGACTTTGTCCAATCCAACGGGCGTTGCTGTCAAGCTCCAGGAGGTCAAAGCATGGGTCACATTCGTAGGGGAAGACGATGGAGTGACTGAAAGTGATGGCAGCACGAGCACAGCTACAACGGATGGTGGTGTAGAGTGCTACCCATGCTTTTTCACATTGGAGCCGTATCAAAAACGCAAGACTGTGGTGCTGGGGGTTCAACCGTTGAGAGTGGGAACCTTTCACGTTCGCGGGTGTTTCATTAAGGCGTTCAACATCAAGACATCTTTTGAACTAAAAGCCCCTGTCAACATCCACGTTGTAGGCGAGTTGCCGATGGTATCACTTTCTCTTCGTGAGCACAGCTCTATGACGCTTCTGAATGGTGAGAAGGCGGCGATGCCTAGAGAACCGGCGGCTGCCAAAATGCGACTTGCGATGTTTTCTTCCGAGACAAGGCGATGCATGCTTCGTATTCGCAGTACTGGAAACCGGCAAATTACAAACTACAGGCTGGCAGTCACCGTTCAACATCGGCGTGCAGCAAAGAAAACGTGTGTGGTTTTCAACAACTTGCCACTGGCTTCGGCTTCAACAGACGATGGTAGCACGCAGGTTTCAGATACCTCACGCAGCAGTACCAATGGTAAGAGAGCTAGTGAGTCTGTCGACGGAAAGGTTGAGACGCAGGCTCTAGCGTTGAGGTGCGGCACAGTGGTGTCGTCTCCGCTCCCACTTGCGAGCGGCGACTTCGTGAGCATTCCTTTCGAGGTGTCACTTCGAGGAACCAATGACCAAGGTGAGCCGATGGATGACGATATCCAGATTGAATGGAGTTTAGTGTATGCCGACGAGGCTCGCTTCGATGCAAACGATGCTGGTATTTCTGCAGAGACTATCTTCTATCGAGAAAGCAAACTGACATTGCAGCTCGTACCACTTCCGTCGCTGATGCTTCAGTCAGTGACGTTGCTCCCATGTAGTGCGGAACTGATTTCGACGAATTGCCGATCAGATGGAGACAACGCAGGCGCGTATCTTGAAGTTGGTGGTTCAGCAGAGGCAGTGACAACGGACCATTTGTATTGTGTCATCATGGCGCACATCGTCAATCCAACGGAAACGACATTTCGATTCCGGCTGCGTCGCGATATTGACGATAGCGGTGATATCACTTGTGAGGCGGAAATTGGTCGTCAATGCGCTCGCCGGTTTGTAGTAGAAGTTCCGCGCTTACAGGCTTTAACCGCAGACCAAGAGTCTCCCAGCTTGACTGAGGTGCTGAATGATCTGCTGGAGATGGAGTGGGAAACGTATTTCGGGACACGAGGGCGGCTGCTCTGCGAGGAGCACCATGTGGGGCCGATCGCCGAGCAGGGGCAGATGAAACTTGAGCTTCTGTTACCGCCAATTAGCTTCCAGATTCAGTCCCCCCATGAAGAATTCGCGCCAGTCGTGGCAGGCGAAGAGCGGAATGGAGATATGGGTAAGCCGAAGCACGGAAGAGACAGAAGCGTATCGCTTCATCCATTGAGCTTCTTCCAGGTGACGCATCTACGTGTTGAGTCTCAAATTCTCCACGCCGGACTGTTTGAATACGTTCCGATTGCTATCGCAACTCAGCGCGCTGACAATGCCGACGGTGGCGAGCAACTAGTATTGGGCGTGGAGATGGAGGTGGTAATCACTGAAGAAGGAGAGAAAGCTGTCCGCGAGGTGAGCGACCACGTGGTCGTTGTGGGACTACTGAAAAGCCAAGTCTGGTGGACCGACCAGATGGATAGGAGCGCAAAACTCCACGAGATCCATTGTATGTTTCTGTCGGAGGGTAATTTTCGCGTTACAGTGTGCGGTCGGATATTTGGCCCCGATATGAAGCAAGTTGGTGGTGAGATTTGGTGCCACCAGCCGCTGCATGTACGCGTCCGATCGGAAGACGCCGAGACCGCAAAAACTATTTAATTCAGAGTGTTGGCTTGAGTGTCATCTGACGTCGTGGGCTCATGCAGCAAGTTGAAGTTCAATCTTCATTCTTCAAGAATGAAGGTCAAACTTCAACTTGGGAATAAATAGCGCCTTTGAAACGTGCGTGATGTATTGATATTTGTGGAACTGTTAGGCACAGACTCAAGTCGAAGAGTGTCCATTGAGGCAACATGGTGCACAACGAAGCGATTGCAAGCGAGTACTTCCAGATCCGAAAGCTGCTCTGGGACGAGCTGAAGCTCAACGTACGCGCGTCAGAGGAAGAGGAGCTGCGAAGTGCCATCGGAAGCCACCTAATTGAAGGAAACAAGGTTCGATGAGGCAACTTCGCGTTGAGTTGATTGTGCTGTACATCAGACTAACTCGATTTGTTGCGTCTCGTATTGCAGGAACTACGGCAGGAGCTATCGGTACTGGCCGAGATTTTGACCGAGTTCCAGCAGCAAAACGATGACATCCGGGTGCGAAGTCTAACTTTTAGCACAATCACAACCTGGCTTTGATCAAACTGACAACTAGATTTGACGACAGGAAGCACTGGCGAATCGGCCGCACATTCCCGAGCCTCCAGGCCGTCCTCTACTGATAGAAAAGCTCAAATTATTGGCTGCAGATATGCACAAGCACTCCAACCCCCATACCGCTATCCACTCACCCAAAGATGCCGAGGTTCTGGACTACGTCTTATCAACGGCTGGTTCCTCTAATCCAAGCAGCTACCGAGCACCGATGACGCCAAAAATGGGGGACTTATCGCCTAGATCGTTTCCAAGCGACCCAGTAGACGGCATTGTCCTTCGACCAGGCACGGCCAGCGGGAGACGTCCAATGACATCCGGCTCTCAGCGACCGGTGTCCAGAGGTTCCACCATTTCCATCTCCTCGATTACTGCTGTACTTGAAATCCCTGAGGTTAGAATAACACGTTGAAGAGAGCTGCTCGTCCTCAAGTGCTGACGTGGGTGTCGTGGTACGCAGGTGCACCGACGTCTGAACCTTGACGAGATCGACGCAATCAAAGAAGACCTACGAGAGGCTCTACATGATGAACGCCTGCTGCTTCTAGAAGATATTGATTTTATTCAGGTACTGGTACTCCCCTAGCTGTGTCTTCCATCACCATACAACCTCACGGATGGACGTCCTAAATCCCAGGGCTGCTTGGAAATGGAGAAGGATCTTATCGATGATGACCGACGTCAAGTTGCTGCATTCAAGCCCCCACCATCACTGAGCGATTTACACGATCTCCGGAAAACGTTGGAAAAGACACTGGAGGACCAGGTAAAGTCATTAATTTCCGCGGTGATTCACGACGTCATTGGTGCCCCGAAATTAACGCTTTCTATTGTCTCGTGTGTGACAGGAGGTGGCAGGAAAAATAGAGAGTATACTCAGCAAAGCAATCGGCTCGAGTTCGTTTGTCAGGAGCCGAATGTACGGTCAGAACCTGCAACTGTGCGACGGAAAATAAGAGAGATGGTCTAATTATTTGAACTCGTGTTATAATGCAGGCTCGGCCCAGTACCACCACCAGATGTCTCACCACATTCTCCTTCTTCACGAGGTGAATCCCCAGCAAGTGCGCGTCGCCCGATACTTTCCTCTCTTAGCGCTTCATCGACACCCTCGCCTCCACTAGCGCGGACTGGGTCCTCAACAAGAGTGCTTAAGATTCGACACATTATACAAGAGTCTCGAGATGAACCTTATTTATCATAACTACAACACGTTTTGCGTCAAGAAAAAAAACATGGCTCGTGTAATAGTTTACCTGGTTGCAGTCAGCTAGCTACACGTAGTGGTGGCAGGAGCGCAGGTTCTCTTCGAACTATTTTTTTTTACGGGATCAGCGAATTTATCCCTCTTCGTCGACAGAGTGCAGCCCAATCTCGGTGAATTCCAGGTTGTTGTCTGCCTCTTTGCATTCGGATGCCTTCGATTTGGAAGGGCCAGTGGCTACAGCCGGTCGAGGAGGGCGAAGTGTACTGCCATCGAAAGCCTCATCAATGACTCGTTTTGGGTTGGATCGGCCTCTGTCCAAGACATCCTTCATGATGAGAGGGATCTCTTCGGATCGAGATTGAATCGCGTCGTGAAGCTGCGAAGCCAATGCAACAAATAGCTGAAAGACACCACAGGAAAAATAAACACCGGTGTTAGAAGATAGCCAAGCTCCAAACAGGAAACTTAAAGGGCCACACTTACCCTGTTCATTCCCGATAACACGCTTGCGTGTTTGTTGCACTCGGGGTAGAGTGCTCCGCTCCTCAGGGCCATTATACACTGCAGAGTAATATTGATGAGCACGCAGGCAAACGGGAAGTGGCGCGTCGGATGCTGCGAGAGCGCGTGGAAACGATGAGCAGGATCAGGATACGTCTCAACCAAGTACAGAATTTGAAGCAGCGAGAGCACGCCGCATCCACGCAAGTCCGTTGAGGGATCAGCGCCCTGGAATCCGATGTCTTCCCAGTGTCTGCCAATGAGAAGAACATCTCGAGAGCTTTTCGTGATCTTCCTGTAGAGTGTTTGCAGCACTCCAACCATCACATCATTATGGGCGTCGAATGCAGTTGCGGCGATGCAAAACACGCGATCACGCTCCTCGATCGCTCCAGCAAAGGTGAGGCGTGGACGCGACAAGCAGGTCATGCACGAGCCACGTGGAAAATCCTCAGATACGATAGTGTCTCTGTGCTGCATGACATCGGGGGTCTCCGCGTAGTAGCCTGCCGCGTCAGCGTATGATATCCGCGATTCTGACGTTGCTTCCGGGTTATTGCTGGCCTTGGCGGAGCTTGAATCCTCCCGAGATTGCCTGTGCTGCACCAGTTTGATTTCTCTCCACTCAGCCGACTCGTCGACATCGCTCTTCTCGGTAATTGTCTTTGCGTCTTCAGCGTTGTCATCGACAGAGTTAACATTATCCGAGCCATCTTTGTTGCCTGCGTTCTCGTCAGTCTCACTATCATCACCGTCAGCTTCTTCCGCTATGGTTTCGGTGGTCCCTTGCGTCGGACTAAAGATCCGACCCATGACAGACATCGAACGGCCCACTACAGCTTCAGTCTTTGCCCCCTTTTCATCTCCCTCGTCCATCAGAACTTCCTGATCCCCGAGGCCTCGTTTGTAGATACTGTGTAACTCGGTCAATGACAATGCGTTGGGCTCAGCGCCGGCTTCAGGTGTGTCCGTAGTTACTAAATCGGGCTTACCATTCTCCATCACTTTGCTGTTTTCAATGAGCTTCTTTTCTTCGTCAGTTGTACGTTTGAGTTCTTTCAGGAGCTCTTCCTCTTCCTTTTGCTTTTGAGCTTCTAACGATTCCCTCCGTGCTCTGAGAACATCTTCCGACAGCGAACTTGAATCAGCAGCAGGCTCCAAGTCAAACGCAAATTCATCGTCATCCGCGTTAGCAGTAGGCCCTCCACCCTTACTGGGACTTGTACCGGCTGTCGTGGCTACCGAAAAAGACAAGTCGCTTGTTAACTCCATCTCGTTTTCAAATTCTCGCTCGTCAGGGAACGCTGGGCCGCTGGGAAGAGAGTAGCCGCCTTCATCTTCGTCAGCAAGAGACTCATCAAGTTTCGTACGCATGCTCTGGTACGAAATACCAAATGTAGAGTCTCCGCTGAGCTTGCTGGCATTGGACCCACCAGCCATTTTGTGGATATCGGAGAAGGAACTGCTGGGTTCTAGTGTCGTGACGTGTGCAACACGAACTTCTTCACCAAATGAAAGGTCAATCGCTCTCGTGTCTTCAGATTTGCTGTTCGGTAGTGCCTTCAAAAGCGTGGTCTCTGCATCAGCGCTGCTATCTATCTTTTTTGTAGCAAGTGGCTGCTGTTCGGCAGATAACACGCGCGTCGACAGGCGTTGCTTCTCTTCAATTTGAAGACTGCTTACTACCGCCGCATCAATTTCCAGCACGTCCTCATCGTCATCATCTGGGCTATTCAACTGCAGCGGGGCCGGTAATGACGCGCTTTCGCCATCTTCTTCGCCCTGAGTGTCGTCCGAATCATCACTGTCGTCCTCCACAGGGTTCATGGAGCCAACTATGACAGGGACAATTGTAGGTGCCGGTGGGTGCATAACGGCTGAGTCTGACGATGCCTCCATATTTTCACTGATAGTCTCATGAGCTGGAGAAGTGGGAAGAATCTCCTGGGTTTCAATTGGAGTGTCAACATCCTCCTTATGTCCAGACTCATCAATGCTTGGAGAAGAGTCCACGGCTGGATCGAGGATTTCGTCCACTACGGCATCGCCTTCGTCGTTTTTGACTTCGACTTCAGCCAAATGTTCACGCCCAGCTACACCACTTAACATCTCTTCTTCGTTCTTCATTCGGTCCTGTGGAGGTGGTGCCTGTTTGTGCGTTGGAGGGTTTGCCTCATTCTCATATACTTGCCCTGGTTGCTGCACTTCGTCTTCATTCGTGTCGTCATCGTCTGCAAGGTCAAGAACAGCTTGGACCACGGCTTCACCGGAAAACGGCGAGGATTGTTCCGGGAGTGTTAACTCTTGTGAAATCGGTCCACTTTTCTCTTCAGTAGTACTATCGTCCTCATCAGGAAATGAACTCTTGCCCATGATCTTGCTCTCATCTAACACACACACAATGTCAGAAGTGCGCTATCAAAACTGGAGTGCAGCCTAAACGAGCCACATCATACGCACCAGGGCCCGATAACTTCGGTGAGGAAGGTGCCGAGGTCGAATCGTGAAACTCATCCGCGTTATCACCTTGAGCCTCGTCTTCTACAAAAGTGAATAAATCGGAGCAACATTAGCAGGACAGCGAAGCGGTTAGCACGCACTTCACGACATTTGCAAGCAGATGAGCCTAGTTGCCAACCATCGAGAGTCGTCACGGCGTCTAGTTGGCTCAAAATGTCGTCTGTAGTCGCGTCTCCCAGTCCTGGGAAGCACACAAGGATGAGCACTGCGCCTAGCTATTGCCAGCTTCGTACCTTCGTCGTCTTGGTCGGGGTCTGTATCGAAGAAAGCCTCTGCGTCTGCACCCACACAACGACAACATGATTTCAATACGCGGAAGTCTGCGAAGTGATCGCAAGTCTATTAGACACACGAGAGCCAAACCTTCAAAGTTGTCGCCCTCGATGTCCACATCGTGCAGCAGATCTACAGCAACGGTGTGACCAACAACTTCAACTTCAACTTCAAAGCAGGTAAGTACTAAGTACGCACCATCCAGCACATCCACGTCTGAAGGATCAGCAGCAGATTCCATGGCAATTGCTGCTCAACCAAGGACTCCCCTCGTCCGCTTTCTTGTTTTTTCCCCACTGTAACTGCAACTGCTTGCACCCCTTCGCTTCCTACTTCATATCACTACTTCATGTCGCTACTTCTCGCTTGTATCGGAGCTGCTCGTCGTCATTGGCCAAAAGAGCATCTTCATGACTATAGCGATGGCACTGCGGGACATGGGCGTAGTGCTCTCGTGCTTCGCCCGCTTCGGGGGGGTAGCGTTCTGCCTCATGCAGGCGGCCGACACTATCAAGTGCGTGGGACCGTCCATGCTGCCGACGCTGAACCGCGACGGAGACATCGTGCTGCTGGACAAGGTCACGCCCAAGCTCTGGAAGCTGCAGCCGGGCGAGGTGGTGATCGCCAAGTCGGTTTCCAACCCGCGCCAGACCGTCTGCAAGCGGATCATTGCTCAGGAGGGGGATACTGTGTGTGTGCGACCCCGATACTCGTCGTCCGAGGTGGAATTCAACAAGGCAAGAAGACGGCGAAAGGTTGGAGTTGTGGTGGGCATTGTTTGACACGGTTTTGTGTTCTCATGTTGTGGAGCAGATCCCCAAGGGCCACGTGTGGCTGGAAGGAGACAACAAGCACGACTCGCACGACTCTCGATTCTACGGACCAGTGCCGTCTGCATTAGTGCAAGGACGTGTAGTGATGAGGGTGAGAGGGTAGAGCTGGAGAGAGGTGGAGGATTGGGTCTAGGTGCTGATTACTGTGTGGCTTTGGTTGACTTGCGTTGCGCACAGATTTGGCCGATCGACCAGTTCAAGTGGATGAAGAAAGAAGTGGCACCACAGGCATTCCGTGAGAGATAGGTAGATTTTTAAAGTCCAGGATAATATTCAGCTGCATCAGACAATATGAACTGAGCTTGGAACGCCACATGACCAGGCACACAAAACTTACCACTACACCGAGTAGAGCGCAGTAGTGCTGGGGTCTGAGAGTAGTTCGATGATCACGCGGGTATCACATGGCCGGAGGAGCCTATAGCGCAGTAGCTGATCTGGTAAGTTAGTGCAGGTACGCGCAGGGATCGTACGACGCCAATGCCCGCACACAGCCAGCCGCAGTCTGCCGAACACCACCGCTCACACGAATCCTATTGGCCGATCTACGTGTAGTCAACGGACATACATTCCAATTTGAGCAGCATGGCGTCAAGCTGTGACCATGACCAGCTCTGTCTGGACCCGTCGAGCTATGCGCAGCAGGCAGGTTACACGCGTCGAACTCCACTGCAACGTATAGCAGCGACGAGTCCTTCTGGTCGAGCGCCCAAGTCCAAGATGGCGGAAGGGAATTCAGCTCCTGAGGCGTCAACGTTTCCTGCTCCACTGGTGCTACCAGGCGACGACTTGTCGTGGGACCCAAAGTACGACACGCAGAGCTTCAAGTCCTGGCTGCGAGAACCAGACAGGAACCCAGTCACAGACGAGAGGAAGGTGGTGTACGTTGCCCCAGTTCCTTCAGTTGCAGCGAAGGTCAAGCACGTGAAGGAATGGGCTCAACCCAAGGTCCCGACTGGTGCAGCGATGGAGGCTGCGATTGCAAGGCCCAACCACAAGAATGTGGTGAAATACCTCGCTGCATTCTACACGAACCTCCCTGTGAAGCTGCTGTCCAAACCCAAACTCTAGTTCACTTCGTGGGGTGACGATCGACCGATCAAGAAGAAGCGGTCTAAAGTCTCGCACATCGCCCTCTCGATTGGCTCCGAGGCCGTTCGCATCCGTGCACGCCCGTCTAGCGACGGTATCTTCGACGGACAGCTCAACTTGGAAGATATTCTTGATGCTGCTATCACTTTGCTGCCCTCAGATGCCTATGCGTTGCTACTTCTCGTCGATCACGACTTGTACGAGGAGGAAGACAACGACTTCTGCTGTGGACGTGCGTATGGCGGGAGCCGCGTGGCTGTCGTTTCATCTACGCGATATAACCCCCTTTTGGATGCCACACAAGAAGTCGAAGTGGAGCATGCGTGGCCCGCGTCTCATTGCCAGACATACGTTGATACCTGCGTGAACGACGGTAGAGTACCATCAAGAAAGAAAGCGAAGACGACGACAACGAACAAGAAAAGAGCACTACCTCCGCGTTCTTCTTCGTCTGCAATGGAAGCTGCTGTCAGGCTTTCTCGTCTGTGCCTGCATCCTCGCAATCCGATGCCTCTTTATGGCTAGCTCGTTTTTGCAGAACTGCATCGCACGAGCTAGGGCACTGCTTTGGGATGGATCACTGCGTCTACTACGCCTGCTGCATGCAGGGATCAGCTGGGTTGAGTGAGGACGCGCGGCAGCCACCGTACCTCTGTCCTGTCGATCTCGCGAAAGTGCTGCACGCGACAGGTGCAGACTCCACGGTGCGTTGCTGGAGTTCTGCGAGCGCTTTGAGGCTCAAGACCGGACGTTTGCAGCCTTTGCGGCATGGCTGAGGCACAGAATCACGACTGCCTCAGTAGGGTCTAGCGAGAAACCAATCGAGCTCAGTTGTTGACCCTCAGCTGGTTGTGAGACGCTACCGATTGGAGCTGCTAGAAGAGCAAAAAGTAGCTGCGAGCAGTTAACATCTTTGACATTGACCATACTCGTTGAAGGTACACTCCAAGGACTTCAACAACAAAAATAATTCTTTTTCAGCCAATAAATAGTCTGGATAATAATTTCGTTGCAATTTCATTCAGTCGACGATGGCGGTAAGACTGGCACGAAATGGCGTGCTCATCGTGGGCTGGGCGGCCATGACCAAGGAGTTCTTCTTCGACGTCAACTACGGCATGGGCGTATCCATGAGCCCAACGATCCCCGACGGCTCTTTCATCTTCGTGGAACGACTGTCACGGTGGTGGCGCAACTGGGAGCGCGGGGACCTGGTGCAGCTTCGTTCGCCCACTCGGCACCAGGGCGAGACCATCACCAAGCGGATTCTGGCCCTGGTAGGCGGCGCGTCAATCGTATAAAAGGGGTGCAGAATTGTACAGTAATTTGGTAATTGCTGGGTATTTATCGCTGCAGGAGGGAGACGAGGTGGAGCTGCAGCCGCGCTTCGACGAGGAGCGCAAAGGAAAGATCATGGTGCCCAAGGGCCACGTGTGGGTGGAAGGAGACAACCCCACGTGCTCCGTGGACTCGAGGCATTTTGGCGCTGTCCCTGCCGCTTTATTGATCGGACGACCGTTTTGGATTGTAAGTTTGCGCAGGCGAAGTGAACTGCAGTGGTCGTGGCACAAACTGACGTGTGTGGTGCTGTATGCAGATCTAACGCACACAATAGAAGAAGGTGACCGCACGTTGATGACGACGTCAATTGAGCCCAACAACTCAAACGTTAAGAGGCTCAATGCACCAAGAAATATGTATATTCAATCCACACGTTGGTGCTCGGTGTCACGAACTCGTCCACCATTTGAACCGACTGTTCTTCGCTCACTGCCCAGCAACAACAGCACTTCCCCTCATCTATTTCCTATTGGCTGCAGCCGACCAAGCCGTGTCATGAGCCTTCTGGTCTCTTTGTGCCGCAGTTGGCACAAAAGTTGGCCTTCTCCGATGGATACGCAGCCTGGCACTGCGGACAATTGGGTGGTCGATGCGTCTCACTCTCTGCAGCAGCAGTCGCAGATCCAGCACCTGCTGCAGCCTTCTCCGCTCTCTGTTTGGCCTCGTAGATGGAATGGTAGTAGTTCATGCGGTCGAGCTCCTCCCTCCCGTCCGCCAGCAGCGCTCGCACTCGATCCGGGTCCTGCGTGTTGATCTCGTCGCAGAACTTCATCTGCACGTACGCCCTCATCATCTCGCGCTGCTCCCACTGCGGGCACCTGCGCGCCGAGCGCAGACATTGAGCGTACAGCTGCAGCACCGGCCGCTTCAGTTTGGTCGTCAACGACATCCTCTCGCTCAATTCGCCAAAATTAATTGTGATGGCATTTCATTTGGCTAAAACAAATTACTTGAACTTTCAGCCAATCACAGCGACCGCACATTCCAGTAGTCCAGACGCAGCAGAGCCGCCCGTTGACTTGAGCAGTAAGAAGCATGAGCTCCCGCACGCTCAGCCACGCCCTCCGCGGCGGCCTCAGCGTCAACGTGCGTCGCCAGGCGCTGGCCATGCGCGGTGGCCACGCGCACCGCCCGCCCCCACCGCCATTCGCGCGCATCAAGGCGCCGGCGCAGCCGCTGCACGAGGAGGCGGAGCTGGTCTGGAACGACGGCGTCGCCCCCGAGACGCTCATCGACTTTGACGCGCCGCACATCCCTAAGTACCAGGCGCTGCGACACTGGCTCTGTGGACTGGGCGTCTTCGCCACGCTGATGGGAGTCGTGACGCTCTATAATCCGGACTCGTGGCGGCAGGCGGTTCGTCAATTGCAGGACGGAAGAGATCCTCCAACCGACCATAGACTGATGCTGTCATTGTTGTTGTTGTTATTGTGTGTGGAATGTTACAGTCCAAGCGCGGCAACCACCTGCCGGATCTCAAGTGGGAGCTGGGCGAGATTGACGAACCCGAAGGAGAGATGGACGAGTAAGATGGAGACAGGTGCTGTCTGATGGAGACCGGCTTTGATAGTTGAGCCAGTGAAAAACAGGCAGAGTGGAGGAGTGTCGTGGGTACTGCTACAGCTACTGTATCTGTCTAGCTTCCTGCCGCAAGTTGGAGACCATCGAGCTCAGATAACAACAGCACACAAATAACACAGAATTGCAACACAAGGCAGCGTCGTGCGTCGGAGACAGGAGAGAGGTTGAAATAGTGTCGACGCACTTTTGCGGTGATATGTCAACAAGAGGCATCATTTGTGGGACAATGTTCCCGGAAGAGTTGTGGAGGCACACGATTGACAAATGATGCAGCAATTGCATTTTAGTCTTCGTTCACTTGGGATAGTGTCGGCCAGGTCCCTACTGTTCGCCTGACGACTGCGTGGGCTTCCGGTTGGCAATGATAGAGTCAATGATGCCAAAATCCTGTGCCTCCCGCGGGTCCATGAAGAGATCACGATCCATCGCTTGCTCGATCACCTTGATGGGCTTCCCCGTGTGGGACGCATAAAGCCCGTTCAATCTGTAAGACAAAGCAGCAGCAGCAGTTAGCCTCCATCATAGCAATACCGTGCCGCAGACGATCTGCTGCAACCTACCTAGCACGGAGCTTGATGATCTCCTCGGCCTGGATAGCGATGTCACTCGCCATCCCCTGCGCTCCCCCCGAAGGCTGGTGGATCATGATCTGCAGCATTTCATCATGGACAGATCAGTACCTTACAGAGAGAGAGAGTTACACTACCCTAGCATTGAGAGAGAGACTCACACGAGCGTTCGGCAGTGCCGATCGGCAGCCCGGTGCGCCACCCGCAAGCAGCAGCGAGCCCATAGAGGCGGCCAGGCCCATGCAGAGCGTGTTGACCTTGGGCTGGATGTACTGCATGGTGTCGTAGATGGCCAGGCCGGAGCTCACAATGCCCCCGGGGCTGTTAATGTACATGTACACGTCCTTGTCGGGGTTCTCCGACTCGAGGAACAGCAGCTGCGCAGTCACGAGCGACGCCATGTCGTCGTTCACAGGGCCGTGCACGAACACGATGCGCTCCTTGAGCAGCCGCGAGTAAATGTCGAACACGCGCTCGCCCCGCGGCGACTGCTCCAGCACCATGGGCACAAGAGAGCTTATGATGGAATGGAACCCCCGACGGGCCCCTGGCGATTGCAGCAGCATCTTGGACGTCCGGGACAGCATCGCGGCCGAGGTCTCTGCTTCAAGTGTGGAGCCGGTATCAAATTTGCAAGGGAAATTGACAAACGTTGAAGCTATCGATAATGGCGTCAAATGATGACACAATGGCCACTTCAACTTGCACGGTGAATATCGAACTAACGAAACCTGTACATGCGATTCGCCTGGGACGAATAACATCTCCTGTTCGAGTTACTACCTGGTAATACATGTAAGCGACCGGCGACAGGTAAGCACTATGAGGGCATTTACAGATTTGAGTGTAGCTGAGCGAACGCCACTGGCATCGACGTGAGTGAAGATTCAAGGACAGCAGTGGTCTTGAACCAAGTACTTCTGGCTTCTGGGTCTATCTATCGGTAACTCAAACACAAGATCGAACTTACTCAGCATAATGTAGCTTGAACACGGAAGCCACCGGTGATCTCATGTGTAAACGAGGCTGTGACCCAGTGGAAGAAGCAGGACCGCATTAAAGTGTCGGGACTTCAGTGTCAAGCCCTTCACTGCTTGTCGCTTCTTTGGCTGGTAGACGAAACAGGAAACAGAACATAGAAAAATACCCGACAGCTTTGCAGCAGCTAGCAGACAAAAGAGCAATGCGTAACATTTCGAGCGAGAGGGCAGTCTACTTTGCAGGCACAACTTCGTCCAGCGCTTGGTACATAAGCTTGGCGAACGTGGGGTCCAGCAGCGCCTTCTCCAGCGCCTTCATCTTGTCCTGACTGCTATCAATCTGCTCAGTGAGAATCAACAACACAGTTCAGCATCATTGCAACCAATGGCCCAACAGCTGCCGCAGCAGTCCACTGGTCGAACCTGTTTCAGCGCCTGCGTGATGGCCGGGTTGGCTAGCAACTCCTTCACACCCGCAGACGTCCTGAGCACGCCCATCTTCTCGTCTGTGAGCTTCTCATCCTCCTCGTCCACGTCCATCGGAGTGGCTGGCGTCGGCGTTGGCTGCGAAGGCTCCTGCGGCTCCTCAGGTGCCGGCGCCGGCTCGCATGACGTCTCCTTGTGCTTCTTGCAGCATACGAGGCTGCAGTACGGCGCTCGACATGTCGGACACTTGTACTTGGCCTCGACCGCCTCGCACACACCGCACAGCTGAGCCATCACCACTGCACCAATGCAACTGGAGCTGTTGGTGTCCGAGGGCAAAAGTAATCGTCCAGTTTCGTAATTTACAATAGCCAAAACCCAAGCAGACTATACAATTCCCTATTGCACATATTTGTCATTTATCGAGACATACAGTGACCGAATCAAGTGAAGGCTATATAGCGAATAATTGACAATTGAGATTCGTTTGATACGTTTTTCTCAGCGATTGCTAGGGAGTCCGTTACATATTAATTCACGCAGGCGGCGGTTGCATAGGACACTGCAGCCGAGTGCTCTCTGCTATCGCCTCGTGCTTGGCCACAACGACATCCACATCTTCCTCGCCCCGTCCACCAATTGCCACCAAGATGCAGGAGCTTCAGTGCGTGGCGCAGAGCTACGCATGGGGCAAATCAGGGCTTGAGAGCTCCGTGGCGCAGCTCAAGGTGCGGCACAACCCCGTTCCCAATTGACACGGTGCTCCCGTTGCAATGCTCTAGCGCTAAATCGTTGATCCAATTGCTGTCGTTGTCGAATGCAGGAAGCTGCGGACGATTCATTCAAGGCCGATGCAGATACTCCGTATGCGGAGCTCTGGTAGGTGGCACAAGTGCTACAACGGATACTGTTGGAAGATCTCTAATATGTTGCTGCTGTTCTACTTGGCATCAGGATGGGAACCCACCCCAATGGTCCGTCGCGCGTGCTGCGTGAAGATGGCGGCGAGTCGCTGCTTCTGAGCGATTGGATCCGGTCGCTGCGTGCCAACGACACGGGAGATCTGCCCTACTTGTTCAAGGTGCTGTCTGTGCGCAAGGCGCTGTCCATTCAGGCCCACCCAGACATCAAGCTGGCCAGCGAACTGCACGCCAAGTTCCCGCAGATCTACAAGGACTCGAACCATAAGCCGGAGATGACCATCGCGCTCACTCGCTTCGAGGCTCTGTGCGTGAAGCTGCATTGATTTGCTTTGTTGTCATGCTGACGTGTCATTGACCTGAATGATCGGCATGTCCATATTGCAGTTGCCAGTTCCGTAAGGTGGACGAGATTGCGACTCACCTCCAGGCAGTTCCTGAGTTCCGCACGCTTGTCGATGCCGAGGGTACGTGGCTTCAATGTAGGAGCAATGGCGATTGATGGAGTGATGGAGTGATAACGCTGACCGATGTGGTGGGGTCGTGATCTTATTGCAGTTGCTCAGAGGTTGGTGACACAGCAGAACGAAGCATCACTGCGCGATTTTTTCCGCTGCTACGTCTACGCCGAATCGGATAACGTTGTTGCGCAGTTGCGTGCACTGCGTAAACGGCTCGAGGGTGCACCAAGTTTGAGCGCACTGGAGAAGCTTGTGCTCCGCCTGGACAATGAGTACCCCGGCGATATTGGCTGCTTCTGTCCGTTCCTGCTCAACTACATAACCCTGGAGCCCGGCGAGGCCATGTTCCTGGACGCCAACGAGCCCCACGCCTACCTGTCCGGTGACTGCATGGAGTGCATGGCATGCTCAGACAACGTTGTTCGTGCCGGACTCACCCCAAAGTTTATTGACAAGGAGACACTACACTCGATGCTGACGTATCACACGGGCAAACCGCGCGTATACAAGGGCGATGTTCAAGACGATGGCGTTACACGGCTGTACAGCTCTCCAGTGCCCGAATTCGAGGTAGAAGCGGTCGAGCTCAAACCCCGCCAGCGGTATGCGCTGCCGGCACGAAAAGGCGACTCAATCGTGCTTGTCACTTCGGGTAGCGGGTCGACCGTCGAGCCTTCTGGCGCCGCTGATGGCCGACTGATGTCTAAGGGCCGTGTGTACTTCCTATCGAAGGGCAAGATCCTAGAGATTCAAGGCGGCGAGGAAGGTATCTCGGCATTCCGTGCGTCTCCTAACGAAAGCTTGCCGTCGCGCAATGCTTAGTTAGACTGGTGTGGCGTACTCGGAACGTCCTGGATGACTGAACGGCAGTGATCCCAAGGTACAACGCGAGTTTTTTTACATGTTAACGCGCAAGCAAAAGGATAATCATACAAGCCATGCTTGCGACACCTCATCACTTGCTTCTCATCAGTGCATTGCACTTTCATGCTTGACGTGGGAGCAGGTCGTCTCTAGTCAGCATCAAGCTCTGCGCTACATTCCGCATGACCCACTGCACCTCAGCGGGACCTTCAAGCTTCGGTACGCGCGCAAAACGACCGCTGTCGTCTCCTGCAGGTGCGAATGGTGGTGATGTGCTTTGAAAGCCATTCAAGGCAGTAGCGGCTTCCTCTCCTTCTTCCCTGGTGGCTGATCTTGGGTGCTCCTGCTCGTGATCCTCCCCTTCACTGACGAACTCATCGTCCGCATATTCAATGATTTCAGCGTCGGGGTCTTCGAAGTCGTCGCTGTACTGCGTTCCGCTCTGATCAAAGAAGTCAGAGGAGTCGTCGCTGTAAAAGTTCTCTTCGGCCTCGTATTCACTCAGTGATGTATCAGCGGATTCATCGTCATCGTCATCGTCACTATCCGCGTCTAGCTCCAGCTCACGCATCATGGAGCTCTCGCTGAGCGAGGGTGCTCCTGTACCTTCTGAACCAACGTCATCTAATGACAAGGTGGACAGTTCGAGTACGTCTCCATTGTCTTCCAAGTCTGCCAGTCGAGGTGTGGGGTTCGACCAGCGAGATTCGGATGGGGTAATTGGCGTTCTGGGACGCCCAGCCCCTCTTAGTCGGGAGTTTTCAGGTTGTCGTACTGCTCGCATACTGGACCCCAGGTTGCTGCTATCCTTGGTGTCCTTAGAGCTGTAGTAAATCTGCAAGCTGTCTATGCACTCCTCACTATACTCGCTCTGATAATTCGGGTTCATGAGCTCCTCGGCCTCCGCATGAAAACGTAAGTCATCGTCATCATCATCGTCGTCATCATTAATATTGGACTGGGCGCCGCCATTCACGTGTGGCTTACCATTGCTTTCACCCCGCCCCCATGCGACCAACTTTTTGTCTCCCGAAGCTAGCCGAGGTTGTGGCCTCACCGCTGTCGACATGGACTTTGGTAGTTCTTCGTTAACTGCTTCGTTGGGCAGTAACCCTTCATGATATCCCACCATAGGCGGATGTGGTTTCTCCTCTGTCGTGATCACAAGTGGCTCTGGCGTGGTGCTTCGTTCCGGTAGACGGAAGCTTAACTGTGACTCTTCTAATATGCTTGCATCCAGCAGTTCAAGCTCGCTGCGTACATCAGGATCGTCGACGTCTTCATTGAAAGATTTGATTGGCATCCACTGCATCGGGGCTACCGGTGCTACCTGCGAAGATGCTGACTGAGTCGATAGCCGCAGCCTCCTTTTCTCTCCAGATGAGCGACGCGCAGATAGATTTTTGGGATGCAACCGGCGTCTACCTACTGCAGAAGCCGGACCACGCTGCGGTCTTCGTGCCACGGGGTTTATCACCTTGACCTTAAGCGAGCCGCCGGAAGCCATGAGCCCCTGCATGTGGTGGCGGATGTACGGCATCGCAAAGATATCTTCCATACTAGGCCTCCGCTCTGGGTTCTTGTCCAGCAATTTGTACAGCAGATCGGAGACTTCCTTGTCGTAATATGGGGGTACCGGAGCACAGTCTTGCTGCACAATCTTGAGGATGAGTGTGAGTATATTCGGAGCGTCGAAGGCATGGCGCAGGGCAAGCATCTCGTACAGCACGCAGCCTAGCGACCACACATCGCTCGCGTACGAGTACGGCTTACTCTCGCAGACCTCTGGACTCATGTAGTATGGTGTCCCCACCACAGTCTTGGCTTGATCTAGCGTGGAATCCAGCGTCTTGGCGATGCCGAAGTCTCCCAGTTTGACCACGTTATCTTTCGTCAGGAACACGTTGCTCGTCTTCAAGTCTCGATGTAGCACGCGTTGGTCGTGCAGGTACTTGATAGCCATAGCCATCTGCACAAACCAATCCAGTACTTGGCTGATTGGGAAGTACCCTCTCGGATCCGCAGGGTTGTTGTCGGGTCCGACGATCTGTTCTCGGATCTTCTGCTGCTCTTTGATCTTGTCAGCCAGGTCTCCACCGTCGCAGTAGGCCATGACGATGTGCAGCACGTTGTCCACTACGAAGTTCTCCTTGTACTCGACCACATTGGGGTGTTTGAGCTTGGCCAGCAGCTCCACCTCGCGGAAGGACTGGTCCTTCTCCTTGGCTGAGAGCAGCTCCATGGGGATCTTCTTGACCACGAAGCGGTTGTCCAGGCACACGCGCTCCCGCACCAGGTGCGCAGAGCCATAGCTGCCGCGTCCGATACACTTGAGCTCCTCGAAGCGGTGCATCCTGTCAATAGAGGGAGAAGGAGATCTTGCGTCAACGACTCCTCAAGATCGAGGCCCTAAAGGACAATGCGCGCGGCACTCGGCAAATCTTTGGTTGGCGGACAGATCGGAGACAAGTCAACGCGAGCAGGCGCCTACAACCTGCGAGCTGCACGCACTCAAGCGAGAAGTGCCGCTGCAGGAAGGTCGGCGTGGCCGTTTCATTGAGGTCCGGAGACTTGCGTGGACCACAAATCGTTTCCATGGACCTTTTCCAATATTCAGCTGGATTTCTTTATCTTCCTCTTCCGTCCTGGTACATGTAGTTGATTCCAATCCAATGGATCAGCAGGGTACGCAACAACTATGAAATAGAGACTGAGAACTAATTGGAGCTGGCTGGCTAGCGGGCTGTTGGTCTCTCTCAGAACAGTACGGTCAGTCGATGTACCTGCCGCCAGCCAGCCAGCCGACGCCATCTCGACGATGCAGATAGAATAGCTGTACATCTTCCATACGGCATCTCTGTATTGATCGCGTGCTGCTGCTGCTTCTGCATCAGCTGCTTCTGTTTTTTCCTTTCTCTTTCTTGCTTATTGATGATGTCAGTGAAGGTCGTAGTCCGCTCGGCTGCTTCCGCGCCTGATCGCACTTTGGTCACCGAGGGCTGCGTCCCTTAATTAATGCCCGTCGCCGTGTCCGTGGTCGCCGCCGTGACGAGCAGCAGCCTCCTCCTTCTCCTTCTGGGTGATCACCACGTTCATGCGCGTCAACTGTCCACACAAAGCGAAGCCGACGACGACAATGGTGAGTCAATAGATATATACAGACAACGCTGCTGCAGTAGACAGTCGCACCTCCTTCCTGTGGTGCAGGCACTCGATGTAGTCCTCGACCTGCTTGCCGCACTGGCCAGAGTACTCTGTGTCCTTCTGCTCGGGCGAACGTGGGGCCAGCAACGAACACAGCGATTAGTGAGCGACCAGACGTCAGTCGACGGATCAAGAGGCACCGTCACACGCAGCAAGCGACCGCACGTACGCTGCACTGCTCCACGCTCTTCCAGAACTGGTAGCACCGGCCCTCGCGGCCCTTGAATCCGAAGCCCGACGACATGCTGCTGTTAGTATTGATTCCAGGTGCGGTGCTCGTGGCCGCCCAATCTCCCCAAAACAAATTTTGGCCAATTCAGTGTGACCTATCAATATACAATAACTGACAACATGCCGATACAATCAGATTTCGCAATATATTGGTTATATCAACAGCTATTAGCACTATTAATATTAAAATACATAAAAGAATTATCAAAAGAATATCGATAATGTTTATATCAAGATAAGAAGGCTGGACGCGTTTTCAGCCAATCCTCGATTTTGAAATCTGCATTATCGCCAATTGAAAGTGGCGCCGCATGGTGACTTGGATTACGCGGTCTTGGCATCGATTGCCTCGGCAGCAAAAGGCAACTGGCATTGCAGATACATAAGAGGACTCACCGCGCGTCAGGCAAGTCTCCATTCACCGATGCATCTTCAATGGCCGTCCAGCACCACAGCCATCGTGTTGGTGCTTCTCACCTTCCTGGCCGCCGTGTCCGACGTCGCGGCCAAGGACGCGCCCTGCTCGTCGCCCGAGGAGTGCTGCTCGCTCTGCGGTGACGACTCAGAGCGCTGCGCCCGCGGCCCGTGCAGCATGAACATGGTCTCGCGCACCTTCTTCAGCATCAGCGTGCCTACCGATGACGTCGGCTTCTGGGACGTCGTGTTCTCCTTCTACGGTATGGTGCCGTACCTCGTGCCGATCGCCATCGCGCTCGAGTTCATCTTCCACCGCCGCAGCTGGACGCGGCTCTTCGCCTTCCTCTTCATCCCCATGGTCGCCATCATCAACGCTGTCATTCTGGTCAAGAGTCTGGGCGAGTGCAGCGAGTGCGACCGCCCGTGCGGCTGCTGCGTCTCCAGCAACGGCATGCCATCAGGCCACGCTACCAACGCCATCGGGCTGTGCCTGTGGCTGATCCTCGAGACGCTGCTGGGCGTCGGCAAGCAGTGGAAGGCAACCACGAAGGTGGCAGCATGGGTCGGCCTCCTCGTACTCTTCGTACCGGTCCCGTACAGCCGCGTGTACCTGGGCGACCACACGGAGCTGCAAGTTGGCATCGGAAGCGCCAACGGGGTCGTGTTCGGGCTCATCTACTTCTTCGTACTCCGCTACGTGGTGGGGAGACGGCTGCCCGGCGCCACGGAGCGGATGAAACAGGGTCGTTTTCAGTTCCTGAAGATGACCAACGATTTTTACCTGGTCAGCGAAGGCAGCCCAACACCGCTGGCTCCGCTCATGAACGACGAGCAAACGTACGTCCGCTCCGAGTCGATGGAGGACGCCTCGGCGAAGCCGTAGGCAGCGGCTACTAGACTACTGGTAGAACGACTAACCTTAATAGAGTTGCTTGTATGTACACTTGTAAAACATGTACGACCTGTCATGCGACACTGTCGACGATCGCTCGACTAAAGCACGTCCGACAAGCTTGCCCCGGGCAAGTGCTACATTACATGCACAGGCATCACGAGCGAGTGAGACGGTCCACATCGTCTGCCCTGAGTGCTGCCCTGGGTAGTGCTCAATAAGCACCATGAAGCCCTCGCAGCGCATTCCTCTTCGGTCGATGCACATGCCAAGCCCAAGGCCGCCGAATCGCCGGCGTCGATTCCTCGATGCCTCGCTTGGTGAGGCTCGCCAGCCAAGCTTCAAGCCTTGGCCCATAATCAGCAATCGCCGCAAGCGGGTCCATTCCCTTCGACCGCGACACAGCGAACGGGCCGGCGGGGACACCTTTCGCTCATAGGCCATGCAGGCCGACAAAGTGGCCTTGCAGCAGCGAGCAGCGCCAATGTGGCGTCTGCAGCTCTGCGACGCCGAGGGCATGGACTCCATGCTCCATGAATCATGCACTGTTGCCGAGGTGACAAGCTTTCAATGTACTCCTCCCTCCCCCAGGTGCAATCACATGCGACAGTGTAAAGCACCCGGCGTAATCAAATCGACACATGGGCGCTGACTTTTTTCCATCACAGCCACTTACAATTCACCTATAGAGCTCCGCCCCTTTCTTCTTCTTCGGCATGGCGCCGCCTCTAGTTTCCGCCCGTTGGCTGCTTCTACTCAGCGCAGCGACAATGCTACTCGCTTCCGTCATGGCCAACACCGACAGCGACGACGACAGCGTGGACTACGTGCGCTGCACGACCTTCGAGCAGTGCTGCGAGATGTGGGGCGAGGACTCGAAGCGCTGCGAGCGCGGGCCATGCACAGGCACATGGATCATGCGCAAGTTCTTCTCGCTCAGTATGCCGCTCGACAGCGTCACGTTCTGGGAGGTCATCTGCACGGTCTACAGTATGGTGCCGTACCTGGCGCTCATCACCATCATTGTTGAGGCGCTGCTGCGCTCGCGCCGCTACACGCGCTTGTTTGCGATTCTGCTACCGATCATCCTGACGGTCCTTAACACCGTCATCCTGGTGAAGGTCCTGGGCGACTGCGACGAGTGTCCGCGTCCTGCAGGATCCTGTCTCGTCAGCAACGGACTGCCTTCGGGCCACGCCACGAACGCCATCGGACTGTGGATCTGGATCGTCCTGGAGGCGATCGTGGGTGTCGGAGAGCGTGTGCGTCACAGGTCAGTGGGTCGCAAAGCGGTCGTGGTGTCTTTCGCCACTCTGGTGCTGACGCCCGTGCCCTACAGTCGCTATTTCCTCGGTGACCACACAGCGCTGCAGGTGGCGGTCGGATCGGCCGATGGGCTCGTGTTGGGAGTCGTCTACTTCTTCTTCATCCGCTGGCAAGGCATGCACCGTGCCATCGACGCACTCGCGCATGTCGTGGCGCGCTACATCAAGGTCGAAATCAAGGACGACTTCTACCTGACCCCCAACCAGATGCCAGTGGCATCCGGAGACGACGGCACCATTGCGGACGACAGCAGTGAGAGTGAGAATGCTGGGGCACACGCAAACCAGACCATGGAAAAAGAAATCCAGACACCATACGTGCAGGCGTAGTGAATGACCACCACAGCAATCAATAGACAACACACAAGTTTCAAGCTCATCCTATTTAGGGAGACTTGTGCTAAAAGTGCCATCAGTCTGCTGCCAAGTCTCGATGACGGGAGGAAGGTGCCAACAGGTTCGAGCATGAAGACCGACACGAGTGCTTACAGCTCCAAGGACTTCGACCACAACGCTGACGGAAACGTGGAGAACCTGAAGTTTGACGAGATTGAGCGAGCTGAACCTTTTGGCGGAGATAGGCACCGGAGACCGACGGTGTTTCGTGTGGGCTCTCGTGTCGAACGTGAACTGGATGGGCTTTGGTTTCCTGGCACCATTACCGGCGCCGAACCTGACAGCGACTGCTATGAAATCGAGTACGACGAGGATATGAACCGAGAAGGTGAGGTGTCAGCTAGCGAGCTGCGGCTCCTGGACCCCAATCGATCACGCGAAACCCCAGTGAAAAAAGAGCTGACAGTACAACAACAAGAAGCGCTGCGTAAAGACTCGCTGCTGATGCAGACGCCAGACTACGACCCGAACAAGGCACCGACTGTCGTGTTGCATCACCAAGGCGAAACTAACGCAGGTACGGACCATGTTGCTGCTTTCTTGTGTGAAATAGTTCCATGACAAGTTTATTTACCCTGTTGATGATCGTCTGTGGTTGAATTTGCAGCGGCAGGATACATCATTAACGGGCTCGAGAACAACGTTGCAACCGGCAACGGCTTGCGCGGCATTCGGTGGTTGCGAGGCAACTCATTTTGAGCCAGGAACGCACTTCCACGCAGTTTAGTAGGAGCGCCGAGGACTCACTTCAGCCTGCTTCTTTTTGCTTAAGGAACGCGCGCTATCAACTAGACCGAGCTCGAAACGCAACGCGTGCTCGTAGCTCTCGAACGCGTCATCTAAAAGGAATTCCTAGCAGCATAATTTAAATAAACAATCAGTCCAGAGGCTTCATTGTCTTCTCGAATTAATACTTACCCGCTTCTCCAGACCCGCAGCAGTGGCAGCCAAAAACTGTATTTCCCGCTGGATTCGCGCTTGCAGTGCCTGCACAGCCATCTTTCGCTCGCGGTGCTCAAATGCAGCGTGCTTCATTCGTCGCTGAAATTCTCTTGCAGACTGGATATCTTCCGTTGCCTGTTGCAAAGCTTCCGCGTGCTCACGCCGTCGCTGGCGGTGGCTCGCCGATAGAGCTGTACCCCCCTCCAAGGCGCTACGAAGTTTTACCTCCATTTTTGTTGGGCTTTCGAGTGGGGGTGTCTTCAGCGCGAGTGAAACAGTGGAATGCATAAGAAACAGCGATAATTGATCTACCAACAGGTTTCATTCACTCACATTTTCCTTGTCGCGCACGCTCGACAGCTCACTCGATTGAGACTCGTAGTAATCAGGGAAGGCTGAAACATCCAACGTCGAGTCCTGCAGTAGTCCTCCAAAAGCCGTCGACACTGCACGCTCCAGCAACTCTCGGGTCAGTGTTCGTTGCTCATTTTCGTTCTCATTTGCGTGTTCTCCACCACGTTGGTGGTCATTGTTCCTGGTCGGTCGTGGGGTCCGAGCTTGACCTGCAGTCCTCGTTCGCTCAGTTTGACCTTGCCCAGCGGCGTTCTCCGTTTGTCTCCCTCTACTCCTGGCTGTTGTACGTCGCGGCTGGGTCAGCCTCGTTGATGAATTCCACGTTCGCTTAGGACGTTCGTCTCCTGCCGCTGCATTCTCCTGTTCTGCAGTCATTTTCACCACAATCTACGAAACCAATGAACAGTCGCCGCAGTGATTGTACAACACTCAATATTTCCTCCTGCTTGGGCTGGCATTGTAATGTATTACGCTTGCCAAGTCACCGTCGCCGCCAACTCGACTGGCTCCTTGCACCCGCCCTCCCTTAAATACTGCTTGGCATAGCTCTGCATCGAATCCTTTAGGCCGACGGCCGCTTCCACACCGCCAACCAGCCGCCGGTGAACGCATTCAACTGTTGCGTGGCTTGCTGCATGGCGTCCAGATGCCCGCTAAGCTCCTGCAGAGACGTTGTCGCCGCTGCGATGGCCGTCACGCAGTTCTCGTACGCTTCGATGCGGCGCTGCACCCCTGCCAGGTACTCCTCGCGGCCGCGCTCTCGCTCTTCCTGTTGCTCCGACAAGACTCTCTCCGAGTCGCGAGGCGTGCCGGGTTCGCTACCACCGCCGATCGCCGCCGTCGACGGCTGCGGCTCCGCTGATCCCTCCATTGGTGATGCCATTTCAAATTGTGTGAATTTGAAGTTTTGTATGGGACCAATTAAGGATATTTGGTCTACTGCAATTTTATACGACGACTAAACTTTCTGTACCAGTATGCAACTCCACATGGACCATGCAAGGCCGAGCACTGAGAGGATGTCACCTGTACGCAGTTGGCCAAAAGCACAAAGGAAATGCATCGATTGTAAGCATTGGGTGGTGGTCTGATTGTCATAATGAACGGCACTTGGACACCCGAACACAAGATGTCTCCAATCAACAGCCGAGCGCTGCAATACCAGTAGAAAGTGATCTGGTGTCGTTTTTGCTGTGCGCGCTACTGCACTAACTGCCTTCTCAATCACACGCGGGCCTCACTCTGCAGGAAGTACTCGTTGCGCGAGATCTCCTGGCAGAGGTTGTACGTCCTCTCGACCCCAAATGACTGTCCAAACGAGCAACACATTTGAAAGCGTCAGTACCTTGCTGTCACGTCCTTATATCTTGCAACATGTCCGTACCGTGACGCCAATCTCGAACAGCAAGAACAAGTAGAGGAACACGAAGAGCGGGATGCCAGGGCCGTCCTCAACGTCGATAATCTTGTCCAGCAAGTAAAGCTTGATGATGAAGTAGGTGGTCTCACCTACTGCGATGATGTGGCAGACCAAACTGAGGATGGTGCCGTAGTGGAACTGCGCAGTCAAGAAGCGTTATTAACTGTCATCTATACGTACGCCGGTGCAGCCAAACCAGAGTAGAGCAGAAGAGAGAAACACGCACGTGTCGAACTCGAGCCGGGTCGAGGTTCGCCGGGTTGGTGTCCTTTAGCACCCAGTAGCCGTAGGCCATGACGCCTATGCCGATGAGCGAGTCCCACCAGACCTTGTACCAAGTCACCGTGAAGCTGATGAAGAAGATGGCCAGTAAAATCAGCGACAGCTGCTTGCACGCCGGCGCGAACTCGAGCGTGTGGGGGGCAGTCACGCTCCCTCTCTTCTCCGTCATCGTTGTTGGCCTTCGATCCGTGTGCAATTGCTCAATGGGATATCCTACGCTTCCTCGAGGCCACTCGGCGCGCTCCCGACCGCTGGTGGAAGATCCGCTCGGCAGTTGACATCTTCAAGAGACGCAAGCAGTTTTGACAGGGAACGAGCAGCGATTGGCTGGAAAAGGGAACAACGGTTTGAGACGATAGCACATCGTGAAAGTGGATCGCCGACCGTGATTTTTTACCGACAAGCATCGATGGACTCCCTCACTCGACGTTGCGATGGACTCCCTCACTCGACGTTGCGATGGACTTGTGGACGGTGTTGTACGCAGTGGCAGGCTGCTCGGTGCTGGTAGGTTTTGTGCGGCGATGGTAATAGCAATGGGTCCCGTTGTCTTACGCTTGTTTGCACGCGCAATCATTCGTGGCGACGAAAGTGCGCGCGCCGGGCTTCAACGTTGACGGCAAGCACGTCTTCATCACGGCCAAGCGGGAGATCGAAGCGGTGCGTAAGCATGCAGATGCCCCCGTGTTCACTCAGTCCTGCGACGTCGTCGACTTCGAGGCGGTGAAGGAGGCAGTGAAGGCTGCTAATGTCTTCCACAAGCGCACAACGGACCACGTTGTCTGCAGTGCTGGAAGCGTGGAGCCCGGCTACTTCATGGAGCAGGACGTGGCAGGGTCCAGGCGTTAGATGGACATCAACTACTTTGGCAGCCTCCACGTCATGCAGGCCGCATTGCCCGCCATGATCAAGCAGCATGAAACCGAAGGTGGCAAGGATGGAGGGCAGATTGTGCTGGTGGGGTCTGCCTTCTCGCTCATGGCCTGCATTGGTACTACACAGTACTCGTCCTCGAAATACGCATTGCGAGGTCTGGCCGAGTCGTTGCGCAATGAGTTGCAGCTGTATGACATCCGCGTAAGCATTTTTTACCCTGGCAACGTCGACACCCCATGCTAGGACAAGAGATGGCACTCACGCCTCCGGAGACCAAGACCATTGAGGGTGTGAGCGACCCGCTCTTGCCCGAGGCTGCCGCGCAGACGCTGGTGAACGGGTTGGCAAAAGGCCACTTCAGTATTACGACGGACCCACTCGTGTACCTACTGCGCATCCTGTCGAATGGAGTCACGCCAAGACACAACACTGTGCTCGAGACTGTAGCATTGCCGTTGATAATCGTCATCCAGGTGGGCTTCCTCTTTTTCATGGACGCTGTCGTGGAATATTCACGTTGGAAGCGAACAAAACAGCGCAAGGGCGATAAGAAGGATCAATAGCTGTCCACACCCTTCAACAGATAACAACAGAGAGTCAAGCATTTGGTTCAAAAGAGAGGTGCAGCACTCCATTTACCTCCCCACCCACTGTCGTAGCACACACCTCTCCTCCGTTTTCTCTCTTTCTCTCCATCTCCAATCTCACACGTCTATTCCGAGTTGCTAGCATTGGCCAGCGCCTTCTTGACCTGAATCTCCGGCGACAAGTACCCACGCTTCTCATAGTTGGTGTAGTATGTAAGCTTCTTGGGGTTCGGACGCGCCGCCTGCGGGATCGTCTCGAACTTGTGCGGCTTGAGCAGTGCGCGCAGCGCCAGACGGTTGTGGTAGACCGACGTGATGCTGCCGCCGGCCGCCTCCACGGCCTTGATGGCCGACTCGGAGGCCTGTGAGACTTCGATGTCCAGCTTGGTCGTAAGGTGCTGGCCGCCGTTGCCCAGCAGCTTGACGCCGTGCATCACGCGCGAGCAGGTCACGATGCCCGAGTCCACGAGATCCTTCATGGTGATCTTGTTACTGGCGTCCAGACGTCCCATGTCCACGAAGAGCTGCAACTTGTCAAGGTTGACGATTTCCATGGGCGTCGCGAACTTGTTGTTGAAGCCGCGTTTGGGCACGCGCTGGTACAGCGGCGTCTGCCCACCCTCGAAGCCGGGACCACGGCCGGATCCGCCGCCCGAGCGCGCCTTCTGCCCCTTGTGTCCACGGCCTGAGGTCTTTCCCTTGCCGGAGCCGATACCGCGACCCAGACGCTTGGCACGCTTGTGCGCGCCGTCGTTGTCGCGCAGGTTGTTAAGACGCACACCTTCGAACACTGGCACAGCAGCCGCAGAGCTTGCGAACGCCACACGAGCGCCGCGAGCGGCAGGTAGAGCCCGCTCCAGCGCCTTGAGACTCCACATTCCGACCACTTATTCAGGGAGGCGCAAATGCCGATAGAATCTGTGGCGAGGAAGTCAGTCGTACCTAAACGAGAAATGTTACCACACCTCTGTACACACCAATTTGAAGTGCCGAGTTTTGACCAGTAAAATCGAAGGCCAACAACTTCGATATGCCATGCAGTCACTGCATTGCAGTGTCAAGTTGACTGACGATCGCTTGTGATTCGCTCGTTCAGACGCAAATGATGACCGCGCACAACGTCGTGGGAATCACGCTGCTGGACTCGCTGCCGGATTTCTCCTTCGACACGAGCGACGAAAGTTCCAGCTCGCTGCACGCGTACTTCCGCGGGTCGTGGGGGCTGCTGTTCCCTCGCACCCAGACGAGTCGCCAGTGACGACTTCACTCCCATCTGCACCACCGAACTGGGCGAGGTGGCGCGACTGGAGAACGCGGGGGGGGGGTTCGCCCGACGCGGCGTCAAGTTGCTGGCGTTGTCATGCAACGACGTGTTGAGTCACAAGCGCTGGATCGCTGACATCGAGCAGCACTCCGGGGGCCAGAGTGAACTACCCAATCGTGGCTGATTCAAGTCGTCGCATTGCTGTCACCAGACGATCTGGACAAAGAGGGCATGCCGCTCACTGTCCGCACGCTCTTCGTGGTGGACCCGCAGGTGCGTGTACGACTCACACTCACGTATCCGGCCAGTACGGGCCGCAATTTTGTGGAGATGCTGAGAGTGCTAGATTCGCTGCAGCTCACGGACCAAAAGGATTTGTCGACGCCGGTGAATTGGAAGCAAGGCGGACGTGTGTGTATTCCACCGCAGATTTCAACGGATGAAGCTGCTGAAAAGTTTCCGGATTTGCACGTGGAGAAGTTACCCTCAAACAAGAGCTACCTGCGCTTTACCAAGGAGTATTAGCAATGGTTTCACTAATTATTAAATAGTGAAGGGGTAAACCCCTTGATCAAGCATTCGCCTCTAGCACGATAAAGTGTCATTCATAAATCCGTGCCCGGACCAACAATAGCAAAAGAGGTGAAAGTGAATTAGTTGTGTAGGAGCTGGTCGAAACCTCGCTGCAAGAAGTCCGCTAGCTGGGGATTTGGCAATTCCAGGTCCAGCGTGCGCGTGGGTGTGACTAGAGATACGTAACACTCATAATGCGCCACGTTGCCTGACCGTTTGAGCACAGCAGTCTTCATCCCTCGTGCAACCTGAATCACGTCACTGAGGACAACACTCTGCTCTAGTCGCACATGTTTGCCTTTGCCCACCCGATCTGCAGCACCCATAGCCTTCTGCCAAAACACTCGTTTGAAGTCCAGATCTGTAAAAATAAGGCGTGGGTGTGGTCGACCGCGACGGCCATGCTTTACGGCCTCGAATCCGTCTAACAGCAGTTCCTTGAAAGTGTCCATGTCAACAGAGGCCGCCGCTGTCTCCAAGCTTGTCGTGCTGCTGTTGCTTTGAACACTACTGCAGCTACTGCTTCGGACACTAATCGATTCGCGCACTACTACAGACTGAACTGACGAATTCAAAACTTCACTCGATCCTCTGAGTCCTTTGATTCTGCCTGTTGGTGTTGGCAGACGTCGTAGCATTGGCGCTGGTGGAGGAGGAAATCCCTCGTTTCTTGAGCTTCCTACTCGTGGTGGGAGGATTGGTAGGGGTAACGCTGCCATGAGAGACGATGAAAGTTGGTTGTTTTCACCCTGCTGAATGTCAATGTGAGTTTTTTCCTTCGGTGGCTGCTGCTTCGTCGGGAGTTGCTGCTTCTGCGGACTTTCGCGTTGATTGTGATTAATGGAAGTCTCGTCGTTCCCCCAGTCGTACTGATACTGCTGCATATCGTCGTCGTCTTCATTTTCATCTAAAGTTTCGAGAATGGTATCAGGCCTTTGTCGGAATTGCGTTTTCGCATTGGCTTTGTCAGACTGCTGGGTCTGATTGCTGTTGATGTTGTTGTTGCTGCTGCTGCTGTTATTACTGAGTGGGATACTCTGTCGTGGCTTCGATACAAGTGAGTGGAGCAGGGCTGCGACGTCTTCTAGAATCGCGCCCGAAGTTTTGGAGGCATCAAATCGATGCACCACACCCTGACCGCTAGCGAACAGGTCGTTGGTCGCCTCTCCAAAAGTCCGATATGCCTCGAATCGAGGAGAAAGCCGATCACTGGTGTCATCGTGTCGTCTTGTGAGTCTCGCACGAACGACCGGGTCGTGAGGAAGGTTGTTCGGTGAGTGGAAGATTTCGCCAGTCACGGGATTGAAGCGTCGGCCACTAATGCGTGTTATGCAGTTTGCTTCGGGTAGATTCAGCAAAATCACGATGGCAGGGCAGAGGAATGGTTTTGCCATCAATGACTCAGCTTGATCAATGGTGCGAGGGAAACTGTCGAGCACCCACCCACTGCGACCACGCGCCATGCAGCTTGTAATCTTGGCCTCCACCATGTCGAGCACCACGCGGTCAGGGACTAACTTTTTGGCAGCAATGCAACGCTGCGCCCTACGGCCAGATGTCGTTTGCGCCTTCATGTTCTCGCGCAACAGCTCCCCGGTGGCGACGAGCTCCAGGTTGAACTCCTCACACAGCAGCTTGGCGAGCGTCGTCTTGCCCGACCCCGGAGGGCCATTGACGAAGAGTTGAAGCACCATTGTAGACAATTTGTAGCTGAAGGCTCCTTCCGCGTTCTGTTCTGCCCGGTAGTGCAAGGACGAGAAGTGGTGTGCGTGCGATGAGGGGTAATGCGATGATGCAGCGTCGAGAAATAAATAGCCGAGGAAGCGTGTTCACGGTCGGCAAATATAAATTGAGGTTGTCACATGGCAGTCCTAGGGCAGTGAACCATTGGAGATGCTCTTATAAACGGCCACTGTACTTCGAGTTTACCGGTAGCACTAAATTCGACTGGTGAATCAACTTCAACATGGTCATCGTATCCAAGTTATCGTACATCCACTCCAAACCTGCAGACATTGGCAGTATGGACAGCTCTATCTTGTGGGTCGCTATAGCGCTTGCCCTGTGGAGCAATATAAGGCCTTATTGCCCCCCCCCCCCCCCCCCAACATTCTCTGGATAAGCATGTATGAATGAAGCCTAGCTGAGCGTAGCCATGATTTGCGTTCGCATCGACTGTCGCCACTCCTCCTTGCTGGTTGACTCTTAAAAAGTCAACCCAACAAGGAGGAGTGTCTGGCAAGGCGATGGAGCGCACCACGCATCAAGTGATCACAATGTCCTTGCGTTGAATTTTCGCCGTACCACCGAAGTCGGCACTCCTTCTTTGCTGCCACATCTCGATTCTCTGGTCAATGAGAAAGACCAACGGCACGCACATAATTCTTACGGCTTCAGCAAGCGCAGATACGCACGTCTCACCACTCCAACAAGCAGAAGTACCGGTATCAACACACCTTCCACTATCCAGATTACTGGTCAAGCATGGCCTGCGCGGCATCATCGTGATCGGCGATTGGGGCGCTAACGTCTGGGAGATCATCGACATCGTCATCGGAATAGCGTTGGCAGCCGCGTGGGTATTTCCAGTCCCATTCCTAGGCTTAATGATCGCTTCCCCAGGAGCTGTGATTTTTGTGGGTCTTTTTCGGGTCATTTGCGGTCGGAAAATATGGAGGCGGGTTCTAAAGAAGCCCGAACTCGTGATACGACTCATTTTATTCCTGAATGCGCAAGCTACAACTGCAATTGTGTACCAGGGGTACAGTGCCGCGTTCTGATCCACCACCAGCTCACCCTTCGAGTTAACACTGATTTTCATGTTGCCTGTTATCAAGCTCATCATGAAAAATGTAGTGGCACGCTTTGTAGATCACCTGGGGACCTCATCCCGGAATCGGTCATGCTCACCATCGAGCTCTTCAACGCAATCTACATTGCGATGTGCTTGCAAATAACTCAATCGTTGCTGACAGTGACTGGAAAATTTGCTCTCGATGTGATACATACTATTCATGCGCTGTATGAGCTCTACAAGCACCCCGCACATTCGTTGCGACTGATCCAATACAGGGGAGGTGACGTACTTCCTCAGCCCACTCTTTTAAGCGTTGCACGTACGGCATGCCAGCAATTGATGCTCACCTGCAAGCCAAATAAAACCCGTGGTCAGCTTCGGTTGCGATCGTGCACACGCCACAAATTATCTTCACCACAGATTTCTCTCCTTGACAGCTTGGAGAAGGTCCCAATGTTCACAGCTTGTGGCTAAAACCACGTAATAACAGGTGGGCCGGACGTAGCGTTGTTTGTTACTCAGTCCACACCTGGACCGATGCCAGAACAGGAAACGGTAACGAGGGATTTGGATCAAAGGCCAGAGTTCGTGAGTCAGACCCGACCGCCAAAAACTAATTGCCAACTCGACTGAAGTACCTGGGGAGGCTCTCGACACCCTTTTCGCATCGGAATGCTTGGTGATCGCGGAGTATTTGGAAGCAAGCATCCCGATTGTGTACGGAGTTTACCTTCTCCTGATGTTACACCTTTCGGTAGCTAAATTTCACGATGAGCTCAACGGAATCAACTACGCCGACCTTGGGAAAGCTGGGTATGGTGTTTCTCTACGGATTGCTCGAATTGGCATCGTTCCTGATGTTTGCAACGGTGTTACAGCGCAATTGCCGACTCAACGCTTTGTAGCACCTCGCGTTCGTACTGGAGACGCAGCCAGCCGTCATTCAGAAAAAAAGTTAATTGTTGGATGATAGCCTTAGCTGGACTGCAAGTGCCGCACCCTATGGAGTCATTTTACCTTTCAGATGATTAACATCTCACAAAATGCGTGTTCCTTGACAGGCGTCGACTGTTCGTTTGAGTTTTCGTGGGTGCGCAATGCGCCAAACTGAAAATTGTACTCTGGTCGATTGTGTCTGATCCTCTTATAGACAATGGACTGAGTTTGCGATTGATTACAAGATTTCTATCCCTATGAGGTTTCTAATCCCGGCGCGCACATTTCCACTCCAACTATTAATACCGAGCAGTCAACAACGGTTTTTCGCTCTTCCGGATTATGTGGACTGCTCAGCACCACGCGCGAACGAGCACTGCTGTGCTCCTATCGGCAGCCGCTCTATACGTAGGATGACGAGTTGCAGCCTCTCTGTACTCGAAGCGCGTTGTTGATGCTGCGATCGAAAGACAGAGGCTTCATTCCCCAGGATCGACGCTTCCGGTACTTGGGAACACGCTAGATGTTCTGTTCTTTCAGAAAGATCGACTGTGGGACTGGATGACCGAGCAAAGCCAGCTTAGCAAAGGCAAATCGTGGGTGCTGCGCATTATAGTCCAACCCACCACTCTCGTCTTCACTTCGCCCGAAGCATTTGAGGACATTTTCAAGACGCAGTTCGATGCCTTCGAGAGAGGCCCCGACACTGTTCTACGCGTTTTTCGTCAAGGGGATTATTGGGGCGGACGGCGAAAAGTGGCTCAAGCATCGACGCACTGCCAGTCTCATGTTCACGGCTCGCACGCTGCGTGACGTCGTAGACGGAGTTGCGAAGGAAAAGTCGCTGCAGCTGCTGGACGTATTGGCCGAGTGTGCTAAGCAGGGGCGGGTGGTGAGCATGAAGTCACTGCTTGGTAAGTTCTCGAGCGACGTATTTACCAAAATTGGATTCGGTGTTGACCTCAACGGCCTTGACGGTGAAGTGGATCATCCTTTCATGGAAGTGGTGGACGTGTATGCCGAGGTGCTCGGCGCGCGGCTCCAATCACCGACATGGTTTGGAAACTGAAGCGATTCCTGAACATCGGTGACGAGCGTGAACTAAAGCATGCCAGCAGAATCGTGCACGACTTGACACATGAGGTCATGCGTGAGTCCCTATAAAATAAAAACAGCGGCGACATTCAAACAGGTCGAAGAGATCTGCTGACTCTCCTCATCGAGGCCGAAAACGACTTGCAGATTGTTCGAGACTCGGCTATGAATTTCCTGCTAGCCGGCAAAGACACAACCTGTTTCAGTTTGTGTGTCATGGATCGTCGTCAACCTGAATCGGTATCCTGTCGTGCTGACCAAACTCCGCGCGGAACTCCGAGAGAAGTTGCCCGGGTTATTGACCGGTGAGATTGACGTCCCAACGTTTGAGGACTTGCAGAATCTGCCGTACCTCGAGGCAGTGGTGAAAGAGAGTCTTCGCTTGTGCGTAACGGCGACAAACCGCGTTCCAAACCAACCGACGACGCTCAGTGATGGCACTTTCGTGCCATTTGGCTGTGGTGTCCTGATGTCAATGTACGCTGCTGCCCGAATGAAGGGCGTGTAGGGTGAAGACGCCGACGAGTACAAACCAGAGCGGTGGATTGATATCGAAACGGGGAAAGTTAAGCCTGTGTCTCCATTCAAGTTCAGCAGCTTCATCGGCGGTCCTCGACAATGCATCGGCATGCGCTTTGCGCTGCTGCAGATGCGGATCGCCACCGCAGTGCTTTTCAGTCGTTTCGACTTGAAAACGGTGGAGGACCCGTTCGCGATCACGTATGACCTCGCGTTCACACTGCCAGTGAAGGGCTCTCTCGAGGTCACCGTACATGAAATCGCATGCGAGACGTAGGCTAGTGTAGCATTGAACCTTGGCACAGTGTGGGCAACCTCCAGTTGATTCATGCTTGGATCCATCTTTGTCACATTCGGCACTTGATGATCGGGAACATGTCAACGCGTGTATGAGCTGTGAAGCGTTAATCAAAGGTGGAATAAAGCTATCAAAGCACTTTCCATGTTTGTACATGTATTACACGTAATACTGACACAGCTTTTTGGTGGTTCCCTGGGTTAAAATTCTGTAATATAATACCGTAATTTATATGGTAAATTACTTTGTATCCTTTCGGTATAAATTATTGGAGGGCCATTCTTGCTATTTTACTTTTTGAAGTTTAAAAACAAATTACGACTTTTCCGCATACATATACCGTCAATACCAATAAAACCGACATTTATAATACATACTGACGCTCCAAAACCGGTACCGACGAAATGTTTTTATCTCATACATTTTCTACAGTGCGCGCCAAATCATTAGGACCCCCGTTTTTTTTGGCACAGTTTAGATTATATATCGGGTTGTAAGACGAGTTGAGACCTCCGCTTTAGATATGACGTGTTTATTAAGCGTACAAAGGCGCCACTTGTGCTAACAA
>LGSN01000132.1:0-59314 GCA_001314375.1 Phytophthora podocarpi | reverse complement strand
CCATTCAAGCTGCCACGTTTGCGCTAGCCATTCATCTTGGTAAACGTGGTTCGCTTCTCGGTCCGGCAAACCCCAGTTAACCGTTTACGGTCCAGTTCTGGCGGCAATAGTATTGCAGTTATTGGGGTAATATTATATTGTATTGAATCTTACATTTGCAGTAATAAATATTTCCATTGAAAATACCAATAAGTACTGTACAGTAATTATTTTTTCCCAGCACTGACTCAGGCTTCGGCGTGACACTCCCGTGCAGATTTGGACGCTGAATGGCCACTCCATGGCAGACCTGGCAGTTCCTCTACCCCAGTTTCTAGATGTTGGGTGCGTGGAGAAAGCTTGCATCCAACTAGACAACTCCACGAGTTACAGCAACAAATGGTGCGGTGGCGCACAGATGCTCCAAGCTGCAAGATGCGTGGTGGAGGACTTCGACGATGACAGTGAAATCCATGTTGCAATTTGGGTAACCGGTGGCAATCCTGAGGTAATTCCTACCCCACGAGTCAGAAAGCACGAGTGGAAGGACCAGCGCGATCACAATTCCTATATCGTTTTTGCCCTTCATACGCTGGACCTGGGTGCTGAGCCTGCGTGGAATGCGTGCTCCAACGCGGATCAGAACGATGGCTATGGATCGCTGGTCGTGCCGTGCTTCACGACAACGAATATATCCGTTGCCATACAGAATGAAAAGGAAGCGGTGACAGGAAGTACCTGGGTATCTCGATGGCTTGTGGAAGACTACTCAACAACGGCGAAGTTGATTTCCAGCGGCCACGGCAAGTTCAACTCGGTACTGCTCGTACCAATTATTGGCGGGCTTATTGTTGCCTTCGGGTTACTTGGTCTGCTGGTTTTCATCAAACGGAAACGAAAAGAGCACGCGATCGCTAATTCGACTGAAGAAATTGGGGCCTGTTCCGAGAATATGAATCCGAGTTTAAGGGATGCAGACCCTCGTTACGATGACTCAAATCAAGAGCAGTCCACTGCCCAGGCTATTGTCGACAATGATCCTGCTTCGCACCGAGTTTTCAGTAAGACGACTTATCTAAATCCCGCCTACCAGGAAGAGGAATGGTCCAATGGGACACTGAAAATGCTTCTTGGTAGCGAATTCCTCGTCGAGAAGCGCATTCCATATGAAAATATTATCTTCAAACGCGTTCTGTCAAAGGAAGCGAATGGAGAAGTATGGCTCGCAGGCCTCCTTGGACAGCCGGTAGCTGTAAAAAGGCTCCTGCAGAACAAGACCCATCTAGCAGGCGAGGTGGAGGAATTTGCGCAGGAGATCCAACTAAGGGCGCACTTAATTCACCCAAATATCGTCACTTTTGTAGGTGTTGCATGGAACAGTCTCTACAACTTGGTCATGGTGCTCGAGTTCTTCCCGATCGGAGATTTACAAGCGTATCTGTGCAAGAATTTCGACTTGTTATCGTGGGCCAAGGATAAACTCCACACTGCTGAAGGAATCGCACTTGCGCTGGAGTATTTGCACTCTCGCTCTCCACCGCCCATCCATCGCGATCTTAAGTCAAAGAATGTCCTACTAACTAGATCCCTTGACGCCAAACTCATTGACTTCGGTGTGACTCGAGGCCGACAAGAGTGCTCCATGACGGCTGGGGTTGGAACGCCGTACTGGTCAGCGCCGGAAATTCTCGAAGGCAAACGATACACAGAACAGGCGGACATTTACTCGTTTGAAGTCATTTTAACGGAACTAGACACTGGCAAACTTCCTTACTACGACGCGTTAACGCCTGAAGGCAACGCTCGAAAGCCGTTCCAGATCCTGGCAGAAGTGATGGCGGGCGTCTTGCGCCAAAGTTTCTCGGAAGATTGTCACCGAAAAATCCGCCAGATTGGAGTGTCATGCTGTCAGCATGACCCGAACCGACGACCCACTGCAGCTCAAGTCGTGCAGATGCTTAAGCAGACGGCTGACCTAACCTGAAAACCAACATTGCTTGCCCAGACTGGCCAAACCTTCCAGCGTTTACTGTATTCCGGAGTCTGTGGCATTGAACAGATTAATATTAAGGTGGTCGCTGGAATCTTCAGCAAACTTTTCCTTCAGCTACGTCGTCACACAGGGGCATCTGGTCGGCTTGGCCAACGCAACTACGCTATCATCCGTCACTTTATCTCCTCGTTAACATAGTACAGTCAATGAAGCAATGTCGGAGTTGGTCTCATCGAACGCGAACGAGGAATGGGACGGCAGCTACGAAGATGAGATCGTTTGCAAACTCCGGAATGTGGCAGATTGGGCTTGGGTGAAGCTCCAAACCGTGAAGAGAGTCGGCAGAGCAGTCACACGCATTGTGCGCTAGTTGAAGTTGTTGGAATGCAGAACCCATGCCTGTATCATGGCAACCACTAGAAGTTCGGGTGGTGCTGCCGGACAGCACTAACCGGTAGCTTAGAGAATGACTCAAGCGACTTGGAGACTTATCTGAGCCCTTACAATCCTCACCAACCGCAATATCTGTTGTGAGAAGCTACATGTATTATACCCCGCAACCAAGAAATCAAGTTGACCATCAAGTCGATTTGACGGATGCAAGCATCCAATAAGCTCTTGTGTGTGCTTGATCGTCTCGCTGGTTCTTTGATCGTCTTGCTGGTTTGAGAGGTTACGAATTTTAAAAAGTTGGGTTGACGTGTCTGGTTTAAAAACCAGACTCCTTATCCCTGGAGAAGCTCGGACGCAACGTGCAGGACGTGACATCGTTCGGCTCGGCTAGGAGCAGTTGAGGAATGTGCAATGGACGTTGGTGACGTCTGCCAGAGGCACGGCGGTGTCTCCCATGGAGTCGTTCACTCTCCTCTTTCCAGATCGAAACTTGTGTCCCAATGCACGCTGGACAAGTCCGGGTAAGTCATTAAGCTTATGGATACGCTTCTTCATGCTACGGATCATGACCACCAACCAGTAGGGAAGAGGAACACGCCATTTCGGCAGATAAGCTTGCACCACCTCGGTTTTAGCTTCAGCATCAGGTCGGCACGACGACCACGTTAAGCCGACGCGACGATCATCGAGCGTATCGATGAGCGGCCAGCTGTCCTCAAGTCTCAACACGACACTGACGCCATGGGCCATTCGTGTGGCGGGCACACAGTGTATTACAAGTACATGTGCAGACCTACTAATACATGTACTGTAGTGTATTGTACGTCGTCAAACGAACCTGAACTCTTGGCAAGAGTCTTGCATGCGGCAAAGTGGCACTTTAGTGCAATGTGGCAATGTGGAATCTTGTCGAGCGGCATCAACGTGGCGCGCGAGGTGTTGATGGGGCTCATTGTGGCTCATGCCTGGAGCATACATCGAAGCTGTGTCTCTATTAATAGTGTCCGCTCACGCAGCATATGATCTCGAAAAGAATGTCCAGTCGCCACGAAAAATTACGAATGCAAGTTCTCCAAACCCCCATGGACAAACACTCTGTGGTGTGCAGCCCAAAGCCAAGTAGTAACGCTGCAAGCTGTTGCCGTTGCCAACAAGCAGTAACCAGTCGTTTGTTGATGTCAACTACCGTACATATCGTACATGTATGCGCGAAAGATTGAGACACGAACTCGAGCGCTATAAACTTCTTTGGCTACCGGGTAGGAGCTTTGCTCAACAAACATGTAAAGTACTACATGTACATGTATACGAGCTCGGACCGCTCGAACATATCTTACCGCCGTAGTGGCGTGAGTTTAGCTTCGATTTCGACGGAAATAGCCCCCGTGGGCTTTGGAAAGGCGTCGGAAATGGATCGTACGGCATGCACTTTCGAACTCTGGGCTGTGAAAATGCACGCCCAGCATGTTCAGACCAGGCGTGATGGTGGCCATGGGAAGCCCGATCCGATCCGAAGATGTCTCCGTATCTCGGAAATCGCACCTGCCAAGTAATGTCTCCGTGAATCAAACAGATCGGCTGCTTTCCACCTCACTCAGCGCTACGATGATCCCATGCTACTGCACACGTAAGAGAGAGATCGGATATGCATCGACCATCTTTCGTGTCGGTCGAGGTCACATCGAATTCGGATTGAAAAAATTGACCCTGCCCCAAGTCTTCCAGAACCTCCGCAAATCGAAGTGGAGGCACTGTGGAACGACTTCCAAGCGACCATAATGGCCGTGTCTCTGCTTACGGGGTCAATCTAAGTCACGGTCTATCCCCGCGTTAGGCAAATCGCTGGACTCCGACAGACTTCGATGAAAACTCTGTCTATTCCCCTCTAATCGAGTGTCAGAGGCAGCGTTGACAACGTGTTGACGGGGCTCGATTATGGTTCAAGGTCTTTCGATGCACGGGTCAATGCATCATGATGGAGGGGTATGCGTTTTGTAATGCTGTGTTTGCGGGCTTCCCCCTCTGCGTAGGTTAAGTCGTCGTGAACAAGCAGCAGCAGGTGACTCGATCAGTTCCGAATACTCTGCCGGTACCGAAGAAGTTGTCACTGATTGAGCCACGGTGACAGCAACGACACCGACGACAGCCGAACCTGCTCTGGTTCAGTCGACGCCAAGCTGGGTCAGTTTGTATTCGGACAGACAGACGCGAGCGCAACATGGCGCGTCGACGTCGCGCTCGACTCGCGATGTTAGTCGCGGTCGTCTTCTTGGTGGCGATCTCGATACCCACAGTCGCTTCTGATGCCCTGCAGCGCGAATTGGCATTGAGTTTTACTTCCGAAGCACAGGCAGGTTCCGAACTACCGGTGAACGACTCGTTCGCGTTCGATGGCTCGACATCCGACATTGCTCGACAGCTCTACTTGAGGCACGCGGCAGGTGAAAGCATTGACAAGGTGGCGCCCAACACGATCCCGGCCGCTGTCACGACGCGACTTTCGCCGCTGAACGTATCCTTCGACAACCTGCCGGGTTTGCTGCAGCGAGCTCTGCTCTGGGACTCCGGCTACGTGATCTCGCCGGAGAACGACGCGGTGCAGATCTGGACGCTTGGAGGCAGGTCGATGGCCAACTTGGCAGTGTCCGAGGTGGAGTTTGATACGACAGGGTGCACGGCCTTGAACTGCAGTCAGCCGGACGATACGACGTACTATGCCAACAGGTTCTGCACGGGCACGCAGATGCTGACGGCGGCCAAGTGCTTGATTGACAACTTCGACTCGGACGCCAGCTCGCATCTCGCAATGTGGTCGGACGGAGGAGACCTCGACATGATCCCGGAGATTCGGGCGGTGATGCATGGCTGGTTGGATTCGTCGACGAACTCCTCGTACGTGCTGTACGCAGTGCACACGATGAGCGTTGACTCGGAGCCGGCGTACGGGACGTGTAACGAGGGGGGCTATGGATCGCTAGTGGTGCCGTGCTACCCGATGAGCAACACTTCTGCGGACGTCGTCGCGGTGATGTCAGCGCCAGTCGCAACGCCGTGGGTGACGACATGGATCAAGCAGTACCAGCCTATTTCGGACACAATAGTGAGCAGCGAGTCCAACGGCGACGGCAGCGGCTTTAATCCCTGGCTACTAATTCCGATCATTCTTGCAGCTGTAGTGGCGGTCGTCTTCATTTTCTTTGCCGTGTTCAAGAAGCGTCGGAGACTGCGATCTGTCTATTGGCAGCGTGATTCTCCTGCGGACAGTGACGGTGGTGAATCCAGCCGAAAGTCCAAACCCTCGGGGCTTCTTACTGCGCCTCGTCAAAGAGAAAACAGGACAAGTCTTCGTCGTACAGAGCAAGAGACAATCGGCGAGTTTAATCGAACTCTTCGCCTGCCTGGGGAGGACGATAGTCCGGTCGAAGAACCGTCGCCTGTGATCGAAGAAGTTCTACCGCGTCCACGCCGAAACACAGCACCCGTGTCAAGAACTACCGCTGCAGCTACAGGAAGTTTTCCTGCAGTCCAAACCAATGTGCGAGCAAGCCGGAGGGGCACAATGCCAGCAGCTCAGCACACTACACCAGGAGCACGAACTCATGCCTCAGCTCGTACTGCACCGGCGGTGCGAAGTCAGTCAGCTCGTCGGACTTCGACTCGTGCAGTTCGTCCATCTTCAGCTCAGACTTCGACTCCTGCAGTGCATCGATCTTCGTCCCAGAGATCGACTCCAGCAGGGAGTCAAACATCAACTCGGAGCTCAACTCGAGGAGGAAGAAGCAAATCGGAAGTTCGAGGTGCTAGATCTTCGGCGCGAAGCCATGCGTCAGCAGATCGAGAGCATTTGCCAACACTTCGGGAGTCGGCGTCGATGCCTCCAATTCGAGAGTCGATGCCGTCGATCCGTGATTCGATTCAAGCGGATCGCGAGTTGATTCCTGCGATGCGAGAGACTTTCTGCCGCTACTCGGCAGCAGACAACGTGCAGTACACGTTGACGACCGATTCGAACCTTTTTGGGAAGCGGATCGCATGGGAGCGGATTGAACTCGGCCGCCTCTTGTCCAGAGGTGCCTTCGGAGAGGTGTGGGCATGTCGCTACGCGGGCAAGAAGGTGGCCGTCAAGCGGTTGCTGCAGTCGAAGCAGCCCACGTTCCACGAGACGGAGAAGTTCACGAACGAGATCCAGCTAACCGCGAGTCTGAACCACCCGAACATCGTGCGCTTCATCGGCGTAACCTGGAGCAGTCTTGAGAACCTGGCGATGGTGGAGGAGTACCTCCCTCGAGGCGACCTGCAGAAGTATTTACAACGGAATGGCGACTTGATGACTTGGGCGCGTGACAAGATCGACATGGCCATCGGCATTGCCAGAGCGATCGCGTATTTGCACAGTCGCGAGGTCATTCATCGCGATATCAAAGCCCAGAACGTGCTGCTTACCAAGAGACTACAACCGAAGCTTATCGACTTTGGAGCTAGTCGTCTCTGGGCTCCCAGCGATATGTCGGCCGGGGTCGGGACACCCTTTTGGACTGCGCCGGAGGTGCTCGAAAGCACCGAGTACACGGAGAAAGCAGATATTTATTCATTCGGAGTGCTGCTGACGGAGCTGGACACGTGCGAAGCCCCGTACCACAGCACCTTGGGGATGACCGGGGAGAAGATGAAACCTTTCCACATCCTGAAGGAGGTCGTGGACGGAGCGTTGAGACCGAGTCTCTTGGCTGGATGTCCGCAGCGAATCCGAAAAGCAGCCGACGCGTGTTTCCAGCACGACCCGGAGTTGAGGCCGTCGGCTTCGGAGCTCGTCAAACTGCTGGAAGGCTAAAGCGCAGCCCATGCGCTTACACAATGAACTCAAAAGCATAGGATAGCTTACACTACAGACAACCAAATAAAGTTTAACTTACCACTTCTACTCCCCTTGCAGCATATTCACAAGTTGAGCAGCAGTGGGTCGTCGTGCTGGGTCGTGCTGGCAGCACGCCACACCAATGCGACGGATTCGAGACGGACAATCTTCCGAGAAACTCGGCCGTAGCGTACCTGCCATGACCTCTTGGAGGATGTGGAACGGCTTGGCCTTCTTCCCGTTAGCCCCCACGCAGTCGTGGAACGGGATCTTGCACGTGTCCAGCTCCGACAGCACCACGCCAAACGAGTAGATGTCCGCCTGCTCCGAGTATCGCCTACCTTCCAGGATTTCAGGTGCCGTCCAGTAGGGCGTGCCCACACCGGCAGTCATGGTGTTGTCCAGACGTCCACGACTCACACCAAAGTCGATCACTTTCGCCTCTAACTGTCGCGTGAGCAGGATGTTCTTCGACTTGAGGTCACGGTGGATGATCGGCTGCGAGTAGCTGTGAAGATACTCGAGCGCTCGAGCGACGCCGACTGCCATGTGGATTTTATCTCTCGCCCAGGACAAGAGGTCTGCGTTCTTCTTGAGATATCTCTGTAAATCTCCGAGCGGGAAGTACTCGATCACCATCGTCAAAGTATTCAGGCTGCCCCATGCGACGCCGATGAACGCGCCGATGTTGGGGTGCTCCAAGTGGGCGTTCAGCTCATTCTCCAGGGCAAACTCGTGCACGTCTTCGGCTTTGTGTTCCTTGGCTTGCAGCAGTCGCTTCGCAGCCACCTTCTGCCCTGCATACTCGCAGACCCAGACCTCTCCAGACGCCCCCTTCGACAGAGCCTTCTCGAAGATCAAACTCTCGACTGGGATCCGTCTTCCGATGAGGAACTCGCTCGTCAGAAGGACCTTCAACGTGGTGTTCGACCCTGTCGACACGAACTCGCCACCGTACCCGGCTGGAAACTGGATGGTCTGGTCGGCTCCAGTGTACGTGGAAGTGGTCAAGTCTTCACTGACTGCAAGTGTCGGTCGAGCGTTCGTATCCCGTTGATTCAGCTGGAAGCTCTTAACAGCAGGAGGGGCCAGATACGGCGTCTCCCCATCAGTAGTAGACTCATGGAACTCGTTCTGAGCTTTCTGTCGTCGCCTCCTCTTGCAGTAGAGTCCCAACGCAACCAAAGCGACCACCAGTAAAGCTCCTAGAATGATCGGGATCAACAACAACTTGTCGAATCCGCTCGAGTCCTCCTCAAGTGCCGCGTCCGGATAGTCGGCTACCAGCCATTCCGAGACCCATTTCGAGCCCGTGACGTTTCTCCTCTCGACCTCATTCTGCGCCGTGAGGTTCGCCGTCGTCCGACAAGGGAACACGAGCGACCCGTAGCCCCCGTTCTGGGAGCTCGAGGGACAAGCGTCCCAGCCCGGTTCGTTCTCCAAGGTCACGGTGTGCAGCGCCATGACAACGTAGTGGTTGTTGTTGTCGGTCCAGTCGTGTTTGGCCATGCGGAGCGTGGGGGCCGACGCCGCGTTGCCCCCAATGCCCCACATGGCTGCGTGGTATGAATCGTCGGCGGCGTCGAACTCCTGGACGACACACTTGGCTGCGTTGTTCATCTGCGCGCCGTTGCAGTGGTAACTCTCGTACATGACGGTGCCGCCCGGCTCCGTGCAGTTCTTGGGGACGCACCCGGCGTCCTCGTACTCGTCCAGCGTGAGGGCCAACGTGGACATGTTGTGGCCCCCCAGCGTCTGAATCTGAACCGCCTCATTCTTCGACGTGATCGCGAAGCCGGAGTCCCACAGCAGCGCCAGTTGGGCCAGGCCCGGCAGTTTGCTCCAGTCCAGGTTCAATGCGTCCAGGCGAGTTAGCACCGTGCCGGGCACTGAATCGATGGTCACTTGGGCCACGGAATCGTTGGCTCTAGCTCGGTTGAAGAGTTGGAGCGCCAGGTCGGAGCTCGAGCCGTCCAAGGCGATGGTTCGATTCGACATTGGATTGGACTCGTTGTGTAGTCGGGTGGGGACTACCGAGTCGGTATTAATAGTACGGTATCGAAAACTTAAGTACCAACTAAGGCGACGATGCCGAATTCGGGAATGCACAATCCAGTGGCCGCTGCGGAGACCGTTGGGTTCAGGGGAATTCCATGTGATACGGAACCCACAGCGCTAGTGTGCATGTACTGTATTATTAAAAGCCATGTGCATGTACGACTATGGACGAGGTATTACGTGTATTTTCGGCGTGCATGGTGCAGGCAGACCAGGGCAAGCCTTTGGCTTGTGCTCTCAGATGAGACGATGTTTGCCACGCGTGGAGTTCACGCTGTGGGCCTGTTGATACGATACCTTCCAGGTGGCAGGTTTTTGTTGGGGCTGAAGTCCATTCTGCCGACGTGTTCGCGGGAGAGTCGCGGCGAAATCCGTTGAGTGCCGCGTCGACGTTGTGATGGTCAAGTTGAAGTTGCCTCCAGCGGGGTCTGAATATCTGTCAAATGCTTTCTCGCAGTGAATCCTGTACGACCACCAAGAGGTCCACTCGCAAATAGGTTCAGGATTCTACACTGCAACGACCAAATATCCGCCACCGAGGTACTGTACTACGTTGTACAGGCTTTCATAGACCTGTGAGCAGGACCTCCTGTCCAACTTGCCTGGTCAGACGCCTGTGAACTCGCTCAGATCCAGACGGAGGATGCACTTGACGTTTTCTCGCTTTGGCGCCGGTCGATTGCAACTCTGCCGACGTTGGTCACGGATGGCGACGACCCGTGAGCAAGTTCCCGTGTTGTTCGCGAATGCGATCTCCCGTCACTTGTGAAAAGGATTTCTCATGCGGACTCGAGAGCTCTCCGTGCTATTCGTTCAAGTCGTTGGGTATGTCCATGCCAGTGTCTTCCGTCGGGAGTTGGGGTCTGAGGCCTCGGGGTCTGCGGATCCGGTACATGATGTTCTTTATGAGAGACAATCTGGACGGCCGCAGTTCAATCTGTGGCTGGTGATCCCACTGGCTGTCGGTGGGTTGATCACTGCTGTCGTCGTCTGGATCGGGTTCTGCTATCGTTGGTACCGACAGCGACGTCGCAGCCAAGAGTTGGTGGTGGAGTCGTCGAGCAACGTGTTCGACCTGCCTCGATCCGAGCCGTACGAGGTCTACGAGGAGCTATCAGCAGCTTCTTCTGAAGGTTGGCACACGTTGTCGATAGGAGCGGCGGCCTCTAAACCTTTCGGTCTCAACGAGACTTTTCGTGTTCCTCCGAGGAGCGATGGATGGAGCTCAATTTTGCAAAAACTGCTTGAATGTCCTGATCTGGTGGACGAACGGGTCCCGATCCAGAGTGTCCACTTCAAGACGACACTTTGCAGTGGCGCGTCGGGGCAAGTTTGGCTCGGAGAGCTCCGCAGTCAGCAAGTGGCAGTCAAGCAGCTCCTGCGGACGAGCCACCCACACGTTGTGGCGTTCATTGGAGTCGCGTGGAGCAGCTTGGACAACTTGGCCATGGTGATGGAGTACTGTCCCATGGGCGACTTGAGACGGTTCCTAGCTGATAGTGGGCGGTTGTTGTCGTGGTCCCGAGACAAGACCCGCATGGCCGTCGGAATCGCTCGAGCTCTTCAGTACAATCATACGCGAGACCCGCCCATCATCCATCGAGACCTCACGTCCATGAACATTTTGTTGACCGACACGTTAGAGACCAAGATCATCGACTTTGGGGTGAGTCGGTCGTGCAAAGATGGCTTCATGACTGCAGGGGTGGGCACTCCGTACTGGATTGCGCCCGAGATTCTAGAAGGCAAGAGGTACACGGAGCAGGCGGACATTTATTCCTTCGGCGTGGTGCTGTCCGAGCTGGATACGTGCAAGACGCCGTTCTCCGATGTTGTCACAGCCGAAGGGAAGAAGCCCAAGCCATTTCAGATTTTGCACTGGGTACTGGACGGCAGGTTGAGCCTAGCCTTCTCGGAGGAATGTCCACGGTGGATTCGCTCTGTGGGGCTTCAGTGTTTGCAGCATGACCCAGACTTGCGGCCAACTGCGGCCGAGCTAACTCAAGTGCTGTGGACTGATGTACGTCATCGAGTTTACACTGTCTAAGGACACTACTACTATGATAAACTACACATGTACTCTGCACAGAAGCTCGGTATCAATCCGAAACACAAACACAGCGAGATATAAAATACAAACACAAATATTAATACTATAAGATTTGTTAATACCAGACTGCTACAGATCAAGGGCAAGCTTTCGCAGACGAATTTGAACTATGGCCTTAAGTGCCAGCCTCGTTCACCAGCGTGGAACAATCTCAGCGTTTTGAGCATGATGCTTGAGTTTTTTTTTTTCATGGGAAGCCGACTTACATGTATTTTAATATTAATAATGGAAGTTATTAAAATAAATTCCATTCAACAGAACGTGGGGCTGTTGTTTCGTAGGGAACATCATATAGCCATCGGAATCGGTCAGCTACAGGAATCGCGACCTGAAGTCAAATGTGCGTTCCCTGACGCAAGCAGTATGCCCACCGCAGAGCACTACTTCATAAACCACCGGCTGAGCATCTCTCTGGACGACTGAGCACAAGAAAGCCGTGCCCCACCCTAGCAGTTAGCTTTGGGAGTTAACATGCAAGCATCCTTTTCATTGCCATCAAATGCAATATAGTGCCAGACACCGCCGCAATAGTCTACAACTTTATGTCCTTTGTACGAGAGGTTTGCGTCCGAATAGCAGCACGCAAGTGGCCATATGACCCTATGTGCTGCTGCTGCGGGTAGAATTCACATCAAAAACACTTGTCCAGTCGATGGACTAACTTACCCGACTCCGCATGTTGGTCATTCTAAGAATTGCAGACTGACTCGCCGTCATGCGAGAGCCAGCAGCTCTCCTGACGATTCTTGCGGCCACCTCGGCAACGGGCGAAGACTACACGACCACCTTCCGCAGTTTAGAAGAGACTTCATCCTCATCCTCTTTATCTGCAGACAATCCGTTCGTCTTCGATAGCACCAACTCGGATATTGCGCAGCAGCTCTACATCCGTCACCAAGCTGGAGACACAAGTGCTGCAGTCACGATCACTTCGATCCCAACCGCTGTGACCGACAGGCTAGACCCACTCAAGATTACTTTCGACGAGTTACCTGGTCTGGTCCAACGCGCTGTTATCTGGGATTCAGGCTTCGGGATCTCACCTAAAGGTGACGCCGTGCAGATTTGGCCGCTGGGCGACTACAACATGGCAGACATCGCAGTGCCCCAAGACGACATCACCAAAGTAAACTGTACACTCCTAGAGTGCGCGCAGCCGAACGACGTCCCAGCTTACTCGAGCCAGTATTGTTCAGGCACTCAGATCCTCAATGTGTCGCGATGCGTGACCGACACTTTTGTAGATTCTGGAGCGACAGATTTCTTAGGCGTCATGTGGTCCACGGGTGGGGACACCGACATGACTCCGCACATTCGACTGAGAGATCACACGTGGACAGAGCCGACCACGGGCATTTCGTACAGCGTCTACGCTGTTCACACGGTTTCTAGTGCGGCCGACCCGACGTGGAACCAGTGTCCAGCCAACGATGGCTATTCATCGTTGATCGTGCCCTGCCGCAGGAGACTCGAGTTCTCGGACGCCGAAATTGCTGCGATGACGAAGCCCACAGGAAGCGCCTGGGTGACAACGTGGTTGAAGGACGAATTCGCTGTGGATAACTCTGGTTTTGACGAACTCTTGCTGATTCCCATCATTCTCATACTGCTCGCAGTCTTTGGAATCGGCTGGTTCTGCTGGAAACGAAGGGCGATGATGAAGAGGGAGCAGTCGTCATCGTACGAGTTCGATGTGGTTTCCCCTAATTACTTCGACGGGGTGGCACATGACCAAGCGATTCGACCGACGGTGATGACCAGTCAACCTTCAAGCTACGGCCCCTCCATCTCCAGTCACCCGGATGACTACCAGAGTGCTGATTCAAACCAAACGTTCAAGATACTGCTGCACAGCCAACATCTTCATGGCAATCGAATTCCCTACGATGCTCTCCGTTTCCAGACAGAACTATCCAAGGGGGCTTCAGGAGAAGTCTGGAGCTGTCTTTATGGCGGACTACAAGTTGCCGTGAAGAAGCTCCTGCGCACTAAGGACCAGAAGGCCGAGAACGTGCAAGCATTCGCTGAAGAAATCGAGCTGAGCGCCAGCTTATTCATCCGAACATCGTTGGATTTATTGGTGTAGCGTGGAATAGTCTCAGCAATCTCGTCATGGTGCTCGAGTTTTTCCCGAGAGGTAGTCTACAGCACTACTTGCAAGAGAATGCAGACCTCCTGTCGTGGGCCCGAGACAAGATTCACATCGCCATTGGAATAGCGAAAGCTCTGGAATATTTGCACGCTCGTGCACCTCCTTTAATCCATCGAGACCTCAAGTCGAACAACATTTTGCTATCGGATACGCTAGAGCCAAAGCTGATCGACTTCGGTGTGAGTCGCGGAATCGTTGATCTTACGATGACGGCTGGGGTAGGTACGCCGTTCTGGACAGCGCCGGAGGTCTTGGAAGGCGATCGCTACACGGAGCAGGCGGATATTTATTCGTTCGGAGTGGTGCTGTCGGAGTTGGACACGTACAAGACGCCCTACGCTGATGCTCTGACCGAAGATGGGGGCAAGGCGAGGCATTTCCGAATCCTGCAGGAAGTCATGTCTGGCGAGTTGCGTCCGAGCTTCTCCGACGATTGCCCACCAAGAATTCTACGAGTTGGTACAGCATGCCTCTCGCTTGACCCTACGAGCCGTCCGACTGCACAAAAGGTGGTGCAAGAACTCCGAGGCAGAGATAGCGAAGAGATATCCTCATTGTGACGCATAAACGTTGGGCACATTTGCCTTTTCTCCCTTTGTATCATAGCACAGTGGGGATGTTTGACGCGGCAAGACTAAAGCCCCGTATCTGTTGCTCTGACTGTTTGAGGCACACTCGTTGTATCCTGGTTCTTCGTTCATATCGGCGGATGAATGGCGAAGTCGTCGTATGAAGTGCCCACAGATACTACGATTTTACTTGATGGCTTTGTTAACAGTTCTAACGTTTCAACACCCAGTCGACGGACGTTTCGTGGCAGGCGATAAGCCGTCCGTCCAGCAAAGTGAAAAGCACAAGTTCAGTGAGCCCATCGGTCGTAAGTAAAGAGCTTATCTGGACGTTGCGCACCCTGAACCTGCTCCATTCCTGGAAGTCCGTTACCACTTTCTTGTCCGCGACCAGTACAACGCCCGTTGCTCATGGGTTCTGAATATTGCCGCCAGCACGCAGATAGATACTTCTAGTTGTTCTCGTAGTCCATTCTGCAGCTTTCGCGATGGCAACGCGAAGTCGGAAAGTTTTTCGCAGTCTCGAGTCGACTCCTTCATCTTCTACTCTCCCATCGAACTCGTCCTTTGTCTTCGATGGCACCAACTCCGACGTAGCACAGCAGCTCTACATCCGTCACAACGCAGGAGACGTCGCAAAGAAAGTCGAGCTCACTTCGATCCCTACTGCGGTGTCTGGCAGACTTGGCCCCTTCAACGTCGCCTTCAACGACTTGCCCGGACTTGTCCAACGTGCAGTGCTCTGGGACACAGGCTTCGCCGTCTCGCCATCCAACGAACCCGTGCAAATCTGGACCATGAATGACTACACCATGGCAGACATCGCAGTACCAAAAGACGAAGTGAGCGATGCCGGCTGCACTTTCAAGAACTGCTGGCAGCCGAACGACGTGACCGCTTACTACACGCTCATCTGCTCCGGCGACCAGATGCTCAGTGCATCGCGCTGTGTGGTGGACACTTTTAAAGACGATGGCGCGGTTGGCTTCTTGGGTGCGATGTGGTCCAAAGGTGGAGACCCCGACATGGCTCCGCTGATCCGGCTGAGGGAGCACTCGTGGACTGATCCGGTCTCGAACGATTCATTCAGTCTCTACGCCATCCATACAGTCCCCAACGCTTTGGATGCCACCTGGAACCAATGTCCAGCCAACGACGGATACGCGGCGCTGGCAGTACCTTGCTACAGGAGAGACAACATTACAGACGATGTGAAGGCGGCGATGAGGACGGCGAATGGAAGCGACTGGGTCACGACTTGGCTGGAGCAAGAATTCGCTGTACAATCCGGATCCGACACGCCGGTGCTGGTCCTGATCATCATGGGTGTTGCTGTGGTAGCTGGCTTAGGCTGGTACTGTTGGCGTCGCAGATCGAGTCGGACAGAGCAGGCCGACTCTGCTGCATATAATCTTGCTGTCGACACTCCACAGTATTTAGGTGGGTGGACACCCGAACCAGGAAAGCGTCCGACAGCTTCGTCACTGCAACTCACTCGTCAATCTTCGCTCTTCAGCCATTTGGGAGACTTCGAGAGTGCAGGCTCGAACAGAACGCTTGAAATCCTGCTCAATAGCCACCATCTCCAGGGGAGACGCATTCCGTACGATAGTCTCACATTTATGAAACCTCTTTCAAAGGGGGCGTCAGGAGAAGTCTGGATCTGCGAGTACAGTGAGAGCCAAGTCGCTGTGAAGCGGCTGATTCAGGGGAATCGAAAGGCGGAGACCGTCCAAGCTTTTGCCGAAGAGATCGAGCTGAGTGCCAGTCTCGTTCACCCCAACATCGTCGAGTTCCTCGGCGTAGCGTGGAATAGTCTCAACAATCTGGCAATGGTTCTCGAATTCTTTCCCACTGGTAACTTTCAAAATTATTTGCACAAGAACGCCGACTTGCTGTCCTGGGCGAGAGACAAGATCCACATGGCCATTGCAATTGCTCAAGCATTGCAATACTTGCATGGTCGCTCACCTGCCATCATCCATCGCGATCTCAAGTCCAACAACATCCTACTGACGGAGAAGCTCGAGCCCAAATTGATCGACTTCGGCGTAAGCCGCGGCCTCACCGATCTCACCATGACAGCAGGCGTCGGCACGCCATACTGGACAGCTCCTGAAATCTTGGAAGGCAAGCGATACACCGAGCAGGCAGATATTTATTCGTTCGGCGTACTCCTGTCGGAGCTCGACACGGGTAGAATTCCGTACTACAACGCTATGACCGAAGGCGGAGGTAAGGCGAAACCTTTCCAGATTCTGCAGGACGTCATGGCTGGTACATTGCGACCAAGTTTTTCGTGGGACTGCCCTCCACGGATACAACGAGTTGGCTTGGCGTGTTTAGCATTCGATCCTTCCAGCCGACCAAGTGCGTGCCAGTTGATTCAGGAGCTTGAAGGCAATACTGCTGAACTAGAGTTCTCCTTCTGATTGCAGATACTGGTACACGAGTGCAGTGGACAAAAGGAAGCAGCCAAGAGAGTGAGAGCTTCAGAACAAGAATCAAAAGGCTCGAAATGTACAAACCTTTGCCGAAGAGATCAAACTGACTGCAAACTCTCGCTCACCCCAATATCGTTGAGCTCATCGGTGTTGCGTGGAACAGTCTTAACAATTTGGTCATGACGCTCCGATGGGGAATTTGCAACGTTAATTGCACCGGAACTCGAACCTGCTATCGTGGGCGAGAGTCGTCGGAATTGCGAAAACTCTCGAATATCAGCACGGACATTCACCGGTTTTGATCCACCTCAAGTCTACCAACATCCTGCTGACAAACAAATTGAAACCGAGCGTCGACTTCCCGGACTCGTCGATCGCACATTGATCGCGGGATTTACTGGGCAGCTCTTAAAATCTTGGAAGGCAAGCGATAGACAGACATTTATCCGTTTGGAGTGGTGGTGTCGGAGCTGGAGTTCAGCTGCTGGACACGGGGGGGATTCCTTACTCGGATGCTGCGACGAAAGGCGAGGCCAGGTCGAAGCCCTTGGAATCTTACATAACGTCGTATCTGGTACATTCCAACCGAGTTTCTCGCAGAATTATCCTCAGCGAATACACCGTACATGTATTCGTTCGGCTTGCTGGACATACGACCCGTCTGCACAATCGTTTGTTAAAGAGCATACATGTAGTGGTGGCAGCAACTGTAGTCGTGGTCTACATGAATAAGACGATGAAACACGATTCACAGCAGCGAATCCATCGAGTAGAACGTCTCCTCCGATCCACTAATCCAAAGTCAACGTTTTGCTTGCACCATGACGCCCCAATGGCGTGAGCTGCAGACACCCGCACACATGTTGAGCCTGGTCAATGCAATATGCTCCGTACATCTGCTCTGTCCTTCCAGTTACCTTGACATTCCTGCGCTAAAAGCAACGGACGTGTCCAAACCTCGAGCATTCGCCTTCACAGCCGCGATCGGTTGTGAGCATTACAACATTTCGAGACGGTCTGCTGCTCATACACCCAAGTCCATTTGGCTTACATCGCTGTGACTTGCAGATGCTACCGATCATCTGTAAGCCCCCTTCTGCCTTTGTTGCAGTGCGTTGACTCTTTTTGGTCAAGTGTGGAATGCCATGCTCTGACTCTATGCAAATCCCGACGCAGGAGATCCGCTACATGCACGCCGCCAGCCGATTTCAAGTGGCCGTGATGGTCGATGCTCATCATTCCGAGAATCCAGAGCGACTCGCAATGACGCGGAGGAATGCGTTCGTAGGGTTTCTTGCAATCACTTCGAGCATGACCCAAGGTCACACGATAACCTTGCGAGGTCTGCAGTCGACATCTTCATCTCTACCATCCAACTCGTCGTTCGTCTTCGATGGCACCAACTCCGACATCGCACAGCAGCTCTACATCCGTCACAATGCAGGTGACACGGACGACAAAGTCTCACTTAACACTGTTCCCGCTACGGTGGCTGTGCTCTCGACATTAAGTTCGACGACTTGCCCGGGCTCGTTCAACGTGCAGTGCTCTGGGATACAGGCTTCGCCATCTCGACATCAAACGACCCGTGCAAATCTGGACCATGAAAGACTTCGACTACGAGATCACTCGTGGGAAGACCCAGTCACGAAGGTTTCGTACAGCGTCTACGCCGTTCATACAGTTTCCAACGCCGACGACCCAGCCTGGAACGTGTGTCCGGCAGATGACGGCTACGCAGCGTTGGCAGTTCCGTGCCACAGGAGAGACGATTTTACTGACGACGAGATGGCAGCCATGACGGCGCCAACTGGAAGCACCTGGGTGACAACTTGGCTGGAGGAAGAATTCTCTGACGGCTCTGGTTTTGATGTGCTGTTGCTGATCCCGATCATCTTGGGCGTCGTTGTCTTGATCACAGCGATTGTATTCGGGTGGGTTTGCTGGAAACGGAAGACGAAGAGCAAGATCGAGGAGACGATGTCCACCACGTGTGACTTTGGTGGCAGCTCTCCGCAGTATTTGGGTGGGAGCACTGTGCTACTGCCCAAGTACGCTTCAGCCACGCCCAAGCAAACACTTCGACCAACAATTTTGACTTGCCACACCAGCACTCAGGGATCTTTTCTCTCGAGTCAAGTGGGGGCCTACGAGAGTGCTGGCTCGTGCAGGACGCTCAAGATTCTGCTTGGCAGTCAACACCTTCAGGGAAAGCAGATGTCCTACGAGAGTATCACAATCTAAAGAGCATTGTCAAAGGGTTCGTCGGGAGAAGTCTGGGTCTGCGAGCACAACGGACAGCAAGTCGCGGTCAAAAGACTCCTACAGACCAAGGAGCAAAAGGCAGAGAATGTGCAAACCTTTGCCGAGGAGATTGAGCTGACCGCCAGTCTGGTTCACCCTCAAATTGCGGGCTTCATTGGCGTGGCGTGGAACACTCTAAACAATCTGGTCATGGTGCTCGAGTACGTCCCGATGGGAAGCATGCACACGTACCTGGAGAAGAACGCAGACCTAATGTCGTGGGCGAGAGATAAAATTCACATGGCCGTCGGAATCGCTCAAGCTCTGGAGTATCTGCACGGACACACGCCATCTCTGATCCACCGCGACCTCAAGTCGACCAACATCTTGCTCACGCACATGCTAGAACCGAAGCTGACTGACTTTGGAGTGAGCCGCGGTGCCGTCGATCTCACCATGACAGCAGGAGTCGGCACACCATACTGGACAGCCCCTGAAATCTTGGAAGGCAAGCGATACACCGAACAGGCAGATATTTATTCATTCGGCGTAGTGCTGTCGGAGCTGGACACGGGGAGGATCCCCTATCACGACGCTCTGACAGAAGGCGGGGGCAAAGCGAAGCCCGTCCAGATTTTACAAGACGTTGTGTCTGGACAATTGCGACCAACGTTCTCCAGAGATTGCCCTCCACGGATACAACGAGTTGGTTCGGCTTGCTTAGCGCAGGACCCATCGAGTCGACCTACAGCAGAGCAGCTGATCCAAAAGCTTGAGAGCAGAGGATACGAGCACGATTTCTCCTTGTAAAGTAGAAGAGCTGGGAATGGCAGGTATCCCAGAAGTATAATATCTAAAGAAATCATCCACACACGAGTCAAATGAGCGGTACAAAGGCTCTAAAGCCATTCCTCTATTAGTCGTGTCGTAGCGCATATCCTACCTCGTGCTGGCTGCGTACAGTACAACCCGCCACGAGACGCTCGTTCACTTAAGCTTAGTCGAACTCGTCGTCGTCATCATCGTCAAAGTCAACTCCTTCACCGTCGTCATCCTCATCGTCGTCATCTTCCTCCCAGTACTGTCCAGACCAAGAAGAACGTGAGTCCATCCACCTCCACCCAAAACCTACATCCACAAACTTCAAGCCACGCACCCCGTCCGCTCTCAGTGCGTCGTTCACGTACTCCATGAACTTGCCTAGCCTCTCGACATTCTCCGCCGTGTACTGCTCCTGTGACAGATCCACCAACGGATCGTACGTCTGTCAAAACACACACACGCACACAAGTCCGTTAGCCTCGTGTCTCTCTTTCTTTTTCCCCCTTCCAGTCTCTCACGTCTGGAGAAAAGTCCACTTCATTGATTCTGCCATGTTCAATGAGCGCCACCACGTCCTCGTATCTCCTCTGCTGCATCACCGCCACCAGAACGGCCTGGAACGTCTGCTCCGTGGGGCGCACGTCGTGCTGTGCCGTGACGCTCTTCAAGATGGCTACAGCTTCGTCCACTCTGTGAGCACCCACCAGCGTCTTCAGCAACGCGTCCACCGCCGGCAGGTCCACCAGAATGTCCTTCTCCTTGGCCGCTTCGAACAGCAGCAGAGCGTCCTTCAGTCGCCGCTGCCGCAGACACGCGTCCATCGTATAGATGGCAGCCAGCTGCGTGGTGTCGTCCGCCTGGAAGCCTGGCTGGATGAGCAGCTGCCGCAGGATCTGCGCCGCCCGAGACGCCTCGTGCGGCTGCCCGCGCTTAGCCACGAGCAGCGCTAGTCGCTGCAGCAGCTGCGGGTCCTGAGTCGCGCTCTCCTGCTGCAGCGAGTCGAAGGCCGCCAGCGCGCGTGAGGACTCGCGGCGCGCGATACTGCTCTCCAGCACCATCTTCACGTTTCCCGAGGTCGCTAGCGACGCGCGCGGCGCCGCGGAGCTCGACAGGCCGCGCAGGAGCACGCGCCGCAATACGCCTCGGCGGATGGAGCTGCTCAGCATGTTGATCAGAAATGAGAGGGTTGCGATGTGAAGTAGTCGTTCAGACAGTAACGATATGAAGTAACATTGAACTCTTAGCGTTTTTGGCTTGCGCATCATTTTGGCTGCACTAAGCAACATGGCTCCACGCCCGGAGTCTCCTGCGTTTGAGTCTGTGGACGAGAAGGAGCTGACGCTGGAGCACGTGTTGGTGCTGTTTCGTCATGGCGACCGCTCTCCGATCAGTCGCAAGATCAGCTCCAAAGTGACGATGACGCAGCACGAGACGGACTTTTGGGTCTCTCGCCTGGCCGAGCTGAGCGTCGTTGGGGCGCTTAACAGCGGGACACGAGTGACGAATTGTCACGACGGAGATTGCAATGGAGAAAACTGTTTCGGCCAACAGTTTGAGGTGCCGCCGCCGCCTCAGCAAGGAGGACGCTGGCCGTGTGGACAGTTGACGGCCAAGGGCATCGACATGATGAGGACGAAGGGGCTGCAGCTGGGAGGACGCTACAGGACGCTGCTGGAGGACATTGACCCTGTGCACCAAGTCTATGTGCAGTCCACCAACATCAGAAGGACCATCAGGTCGGCGCAGAGTCTGCTGGCTGGACTCTTCCCCGAGTACTTTGCGAACGTCGACGTGAACAACAACCTGGCGGCCAGTGAGAACTTGCTGCCGGACAGCAGGAGGTTCTTGGACAGTGTGCAGACAGACAGGAGGGAGAAGAAGGACGAGGTGTTCGTCATCCATGTCGACGACTTGAACAGTCTGGCCCCGCAGCACTCGTACGAACTGTACAGCGAACTGGGCAAGGTACTGGCGGAAGAGCTGAGCCAGCATGCGCCGCCAGGGTTTGCTGAGGCCTCGCAAAGAATTAGCAGCGTTATTGGGGCAAGATCGAGCAAGCTAGTGGCATGGACAGGATGTGCGTGCTGGTGCAAGGTTGTGGAGATCGAGATTGGTTCTGATTGCTTGCTTATGTGTCTGCGTGCCGTGGTTGAAGTGCGCGAGGTGTTGATCTGCCGACAGGCGCACGGTTTGGCCTTCCCAGACGGCCTGGACAAGCAGCTCTTTGCGCAGATCTGCGAGTATGACGCCTGGCTCTGGCATCACTTGTATGGCAAGATGGACTTCTGCCGCGTCAGCTTCAAGGCCGGTGTGCAGCGCATGTACTCGTACCTGACCAGCGTCACGGAGGTTTTTGCTGCTGCTCTGCACTGCTTTAGGTAGAAGTATCGTTTGTCGAGATGTTCTTTAACATGCTCGTTGCTTTCCCACGCAGGGCACCACCAAGCACAAGATGTCGCTCTTCTCCGCGCACGACAACTCGCTCGTGGCGTTCGTGAACGCGCTGCAGCTTCAAGTTCCGCGCGTGATCCCTCCATACGGCGCCATGCTGACCTTCGAGCTGTTCCGGCACCACGTCACGGGCGAGTTCTATCTAAAAGCGCTCTTCGAAGGAGTTGAGGTGACTTTCGCGGGCCACGAGCACTCGGCGCTTTGTCCATTCGCCGTCTTTCAGCAGGCGACACAGAGCTTCCTTCAAGTGCAACCCGGCGCCGCACTGTGACAGTATCCGTCCACCAATAATGTCCTCCATCGTCCTCCTTGATGACAACGTCACCTCAAATCTGATTCGGCAAAAAATTGATGTGTAAAACCTAAAATAATAACGGAGATTCAAGTTTACGACGAAGGTCTCACTTCGCAATCTTCCAGCAGACCTGCAAGCGTGCACCGAAACCGCAGAGCTCCCGATAATGGCTACATCCTCTTCAACTAGTCGCGACGTGACACTGCGTCACGTGCTGCTTTTCCATCGCCACGGCGACCGGACGCCTGTGCTGACATCCATCGGGACGAAAGTGATGGCGACGCAGGAGGAAAAGGACTTCTGGGCCTCCAAGGTGGCCACGACCGAGCAGCTCGAGCTGCTGCAGCAGACAGCCAAGCCGGTGGGCGCCGACGAGACGCAGCCTCCAGTCATCCGACCCTCGAAGGAGTCGCAGTATCCCTACGGACTCCTGACTCGGAAGGGCGTCAAGCACATGACGGCCAAAGGACGGACTCTGCGCGAGCGATACGGAGAGTTGGTGGGCGACAATGTGGAGCTCCAGGACGTCCACGTGCTCTCCAGCAGCGTGCCACGCACCATTGAGTCGGTGCAGTGTCTGCTGCGAGGCTTCTTCCATGACAGCGAGCAGCAGAGTGAGGAGGTCCCGCAATTCTACGTGCACACGTACACGCGCAACGTGCTGGCGCCCATGCATCCGCTGCAAGTGTTCAACGAGATCGAACTCATCGTGCACAACGACGTGCTGATGCTGCGCAGCAAGATCGAGCGTGATGCCATGGAGAAGCTGGCTTTGCATCTGCGGGAGTGTTTGGGAGTGCCCAACGACCAGCCGCTGTCTTGGACGGGGGTTCGCGACGCACTGACGTGTCGTGAGGCGCACGGCTGGCCGTTCCCGGAGGGCGTAGACCACAAGATCTTCGAGCAGGTTGAGGCTTACGACACGTGGCTCTGGCAGCGTCTGTACCAACGCAAGGACTTTTGTTACGGCGCGTTCAAGGACGGCGTGCAGGAGGTGTACAGCTTCGTCAAGTCGGTGGTGGAGAACAAGCAGCCGGCCAAGCTGTCCTTCTTCTCGGCACACGACAACTCGATTGTGGCGCTTCTGGGCGCTCTGCAAATTGATGTGGGCTCGCAGCTGCCTGAGTACGGCACCATGTTGGCGTTGGAGGTGTACGAGGACGAGACCACACACGAATTCTTCATCAAGCCGTGTTACGAGAACAAGATGGTGAGTTTCGCAGGCCACAAGCAGGATCCGCTTTGCCCATTCTCTCACTTTGAGTCGCTGGCCCTCGAATTCCTGTCCTACAAGGCCGACTAAAGAAGATACAGCAAACCCAGAGCACCCGACACGACAGTCTCCTCACTAGACAGAGAGAGCGTGTATTACTTCTTGGACGTCATCGAAGCCGCCCAGGTATGATTTGTAACTAGTGGACTGCGAGGGGTTCGAGAGTCGCCATTGACGGGTTTGACCTTGTCTTTTTTCGCGAGAATGTCCATGTAATCGGTGCCTTTGTAAGTCGAGTCCTTCCACCACGCTTCCTCATCGTCGTCATCGTCCTTGCTAGTCTTCTTTGTCTTCGGTTTAGCTTTCGCACTCATCGAACTCTTTTTCCTCTGAAAGGAGCTCAACAGAGTCGTCTTGGCCAGTTTTTCCTTGGCCTTACCTGCAGCAGCACCTGAGGCGCCCCACCACGCCGGCGGATCCAGCCACCACGCACTCGGGTCTTTCGACTCTTTATCTTTGGTGCCAGCGTCCTTCGCTGCAGATTTTCCGTCACCTTTTTGCTTGAGCTGCCACAGCTCCAAATTCTTGGCCTCGATGGCCTTCAAAAGCGACTCGAAGCGCCAGAACTCGCTCTCCACGTACAAGTCACGCAGCAGCTTGGTGTCGGATGGCAAGATGCCGTCGCGCAGGAACCGCAGAATGTGTCGGAACAATCTCCACTCTCGATCCACGCGAAAGCAACCGCTCATAGCTGCAGAGAGCGGAGAATCGTCCTGAACGAAAGCTGCGAGCAGCGACGCTGGGTCTTTCGAGGCCACAGCGGTCGAGAGTTCGAACAGCTCTCCACCGACGTCCACAGTCACACGCCGATCACTTGCTGCAGGGAATGCCGCGAGACAAAACCAGTCGGACGAACGGGACGCGTCGAAGCGTTCACGCTCCGAAGCCAGCAGCGCGTGCTGTAACAACAATTTGCGTTTTTCACGGCGGATGAAGGCTCGCTGCTTGGCAATCTGGTAATTCGACCACAGAACTCTTCAAGCTTAGGAGCGACATTGGGCACTCCGACAGGATGCAACCTACGTACTCGTTCATACTGCAGCTCGAGGTTCTGTCGCTTGGAAGCCACCACGGTGCGGTGCAGGAGAGCCTGTTCTTCTTCTTGAGCGTGCAGAGCTCGTTTCCGTCGATCTCGACTGTCATCGTCGCTCATTCCATCGTCGAATAGCGCCTCGGTCGAGTCTGGGGCCCAAGCAGGGCCCTTGCGAGGCTTCCGTGAAGACATTGAGCTCTTCTAACGCTTCACAAGTGGCAGTTATGCCCAAGGTGCAGCAACATTTGAACCGTCGCTACTGCGTTGTCGCCACCAGAGCAGTCTAAATGGAAAGCGTGCGAGGTGATCGAGTGAGTAAGAAACAGCCTAATGATTAACACTTAAGCTGCGCATGGCGACGATACCTGCACGTGAGCCTTAGGGGCACACGATCTTTGTTGCAGTTTCTGGTGGCAGCTTATCGTGCGAGCATGGACAGCAGCATCGTCGCGACTGAGATCAACGCCAAGCCCCTCCGATAGGTGCTTGCACCGTCGGTCTCCGATGAAGCCGACTCCGAGCTGATAGCAGCGTCCGATCCGACCGTAGATCCTGACGTCGACGTTGACGAGGTACCACATTCCCCTTCGAACGCAAGCGTGAGGGACGAATTGGTGCACTGAGCGTTCTGGAGGAGACATTCGTTGCCGTACGTGACGCCGTCCGAGCCGCAGAGTGGAACGAGCTCCTTCGTGCAGACGCTCTCGGTGCAGATTCCCTCGCCCGACATCGAGCTCGCAAAATCCATAACACCTCCACTACCTACTTCAGCAGCCGTTGAGCCGCCCCTGCTGCTGTTGGCACTGCATTCTCCGTCAGACGACATCATCAGCGTCGGGTCGGAGCATTGCGCTCGTCTCAAGAAGCACTCGTTGCTGTAGGTCTGTCCGTCGGAGCCGCACACTGGAGTGAACACGGCCAGACACGCGAACTCCTGCAGACAAGAGCTCTCACTACTGCCACTTGCACTGGGACACAAGCCCTGCGACACGATTTCCAGTGTGTCATCCCCAGACGTGCATCTCGTCCGGTTGAACTCGCACGCGTTGCCGAAAGTCTCACCATTCGAGGCGCAGACGGGTTCGAAGATCTCCAAACACGCGAGCTCGCAGCTAGAAGTTGATCCAGAGGAGGACTGGGGCGTCACCGCAGCCATGATGGTCGCACTGGAATCTTGAGGGGTTCACTGAGGGTTCGGAAGTGGCGACTAAGTGGCTTCATGGGACCAACTTCAACGTCACCCTTAAACGGCACTATACTACCTTTAATTTAATACTGCAGTAGCCTACAGTCTCCATGATGAAGACCTTCATCGAAGTGTTTGCATCAACGCAATAGCAATGAAAGGTACTGTTGCACTTGATGTTAGTGCTCTCGGTGTACTCTCATCGCTGTCATGGGTGGGCAGAAGAGCTGCATCCGGATGTAGCCATCTATCTATCTGATCACGTCCTCGACGATGATTGGCTGACGTCTTGATACGCCTGCGGGAGATGGCTACATTGCGTTGATGCAGCAAATTGTCATTGCCACTGCTCGACCCTCGCTCCATCACTCAACTCGTTCGTGCGTAGTCAGCCATGTTGCAAAGCTTGCGAATTCTCCAGTTTGTATTGCAGCTCGCAGTCCTGGTGCTGGTGATTGCTGCAGTGCGTTTGCATTCCTGGGCTATCATCGAGCTCATGAACGTCGACAAACCTTCAGCCAGCGACGACCAACTCTCGTTTGCCCCCGACGGCTACTGCTTACGGCTTACCAACGGCAGCTCCGAGTGCCAACCGTTCCTGCACGCCATCCTCGATAACTCGAGACAACCTGACGACTGGCAAAGTGCTGGCCCGGACCCTCTCGCGCTGCGCCCGTCTCATCTCGAGAGTGACGGCCACGACTTGGTGGTCACTCAAGCACTGTCCTGCTGGTGCCACACACGCGGAGAGCTCACGTGGTACATGCAAGGTGCGCAAAATGTGGCGTGTCTCGTGGTGCTCGAGACCGTCCAGTACGCCATGGTGCTGTGGGGATTCTTCGCGACAGTGAGTCTAGCAATGTCGTCGTTGTTTGTCCTGCGCAGCTTCGCTGGTTGTCACGCGTTCTCCAGCTTTACGAGTGCACTTCTTGGACTCTCTGTGACGCTGGCGTGGTGGTACTACAGCAGCACCTACATCGATCGTGACTACCTGATCGAGCTCTCACTGAACTGGCACCACGGCGCGTCTTACCACTGCGCCCTCGTCGCCTTCGCTCTTGCGACTGCTAATGCGCAGATCACATTCGACACGACGGGTTCTGCTAGTTCACAAAAGTACACCCGACGATTTATCCGCCCGACGTCACGAATTGAACAATCGGAGGACTGGGATCCGCTGTCTTGCCCAGCCAACTACCTCGTGTAAATTACTACGTAGTACTGTATGTATCGTATTCTCGTAAATGAACTCCTCAATGGAAATGCATGTGTACAATGTATGTACATGTCATGTATAGATGACAGTGGATTGATGGTTTCTCTCATGACAATGCTCTGCAATTGTAACTGATCGTGTAGGCGTTATAATCTCCTTGGTGCTTGACGATGGCCTGGTTCTTGGGCGCTGGAAGTTGATTGCTTTGAAGGGGGATGGATAACGCATCTCCACCATATCCCATTTCGACCAGCAAAATGAGTCAAGCCGATTTTTCCAATTGTATGGTTCAAGACGTACTTCGGTGCGGGTTCCAGCGTCTCCACCGCGCCTTGGGGCTGTGGAGACGACGTCGGCCCGACACTTTAAAAGAAAAAGAGGAGAAGCAGCAGTTGCTGTGGACGCTGAGGCGGTGGTAAATCAGACAGTGGAGCAGCAGCAGCGAAGGGAAGAGCGGCACTCCCCGGTCCCTCGTGACTGGAGCTACTGCGCACCGGTGCTCTGGTGTTCGGGAGCATGTTCACCCGATTGGTCGCGCGGCAGCGGCACACGAGGCTGTCAGACTCATCACGTTATTCCGAGAAGAAGCGCAGCTAGCGACGAGATGAGAGTAAGCTAGAGCGCCGGAGTGTGCAATCCCCTGCTGGCGCTCAAATCGAAGAAAAGACAATGGTGGAGCTCACAACTTCTTGTCCGCCATGCAGTTTCACTAAGCGGAGACAATGCAAGTCGCAGGACGGTAAAGCTGCAGTCTTGCTCAATGTGCTTAACTTCTAAATGATCAATTGAATAAGGCGCGTACTTGCCCTTTTTCTCCCATTCATTCACACGAACTCTCAGGATCAATACGCCTCCACACAACAATCGAATCCAACGAGACAAATCTCCATCCATTCTCGACAGCTATTCACACCTCTAGTAGATCTCCGCCATGATGTTCACCACAAGCGCCGTCCAGCCCGAGAACGGGTGGCACCGTTGCCCCTGACCGTACTGCTGCCCGGCGTGAAGGTTGCCGCTGTACTGTTCCCACAGATACCCAGTGCGCTCGTACTCGCGATAGACGTTGGCGATCACGTTCGCACGCAGCGCAGTGTACGCCTTTTGAAACTCAGCTTGGAACGGGCTGCCCGTGCTCGGCTGCGCGTAGTGGTGAAGCGCATCCAAAGCCAGGTAGTTGGCGTTCATCCAGATAGCTCCACGCCAGTACGGGTTGTCTCCAGGCGCGTTCTCTTGCTCGAAAAACTGGTCCTGTGTAGACATAGAGCGCAGTCCGAAAGGAGACCACAGCTGCGCAGGGTCCGTGACCTGCTTCAGCAGAGCTAGCAGCTTAGACGAGTCCGGCGGCAGCACCTTCAGCAGCAGCGGGAAAACGCTGACGTAGCCGATGTGCTTCACGTGCTGCAATTTCGTGGTGCGGGGCATAAACACAGGCAGCATCTGCAGTCCACCGCGACCGTCACCCAGCGGGAACATGTAGTTGGGGTGGCTCGCCGGGCACTTCACTTCCTTGGTCTCAATCTGCGTGATAGGGGCCGTCGCATCGACCACCTGACCCTGCTCGTTGCGGCAGCGCACGGCAACCTGGTACTCAATCACGCCGTCCTCACTGTGCTCGCCCACGTCGAAGTACGACTGAGCCTCCTCGTTCCAGTGGTGCTGGTCCAATCCGGTGAAGAAGTGCGCGCTATTTGTCTTAAAGAGCTGAACGTCGGTGTCCTGGCCAATAAAGCCTGCGAGCTTCGCCATAACGTTGCTCGACTGAATCATCCACGAAAGCAGGTCCACGTGCATTTCGTTTTCACTAGGAAGTGATGCACGTGGATAGTCGTCCAGGCCTGAGGAAAGCGTGTTGGAAATAAGCTTGCCATCATTCGGGTGGCGGCCGCGCCAGCGGAAGCTCGTGCTGTGCGGTCCATACTGCGTCTTCAAGAACCAGCTGTACCAGCGCTTAAGGAACGGGAAGATTGTACGCACAAACTCCTGCAGCTCCTTGTCCGAGTCAGCATTCTGGTGCCATTGCATCATTTTCTCTAAAGCCAGCAGCAGCGTAGGAGGGTTAGCGTGTTCCACGTGCTGCACGAGGAACTCGGCAGGCACGCGACGACGGGCATCTTGGCCCAGAATCTGTTCCCGGGCGATGTAGCCGTCTTCTTCCATGAGATCAAGCCAATGTGCAATCACATCACGTGTAATTCTGTCATCAAACGCCGAGACGCCAATCTGGTGGAAACCTTCGTCCCACACAAACCCTCGCGGGAAGAAAGACCGCGATGGCACGGCCGTAAACAGCGACTTCACGGGCGACTCGACAATTTCGGGCTTCTCAGGGTCATGCTGCACCAGCGAACTGCCATAGAAGTAGCCCATGCCGCCGATCAAATTACTGAAAGCCGCCTTAGCAAATGCCACGAGACTGTCATTGAACGGGGTCTCCTCGCCATCGATCGCCGGCCACATCTTTTTCGACAGGTGGAAAGTTTCCTCGAACTTGTCCTCGAACTGCTGCGAGTACTCACTCAGCTTTCCAGTGATCATACTATCAATGGGTGTCTTCACAACGTCCGCTGCAGTGGAAGACGCAGCTTCATTGAACAGCACATCCAGCACCACATCTCCTTCCTTGAACGTAGCAACATCGACATCAACGATCGCCTGCACAACAACCAGAGTGCTGCCTTCCTCGATAAAATTTTCAAGCTGGATTTCCTTGTCCGCCTTCAGGTCTCTGTTCTCCTCGCCGCCTGGACGTTGTGCCAGCGACACCAACCTCTCCTTCACATTGATCACATTGGTGTCCTTGAGTCCAGCGTAGTGCAGCTGCGCGCCACGCACAGTAGACTGCGTCTTCAACTGCACCTGCATCTGGAACGCCAAGGGCGCAGCGTCTGCGGTTTCAGTTGTAGTCAGCTTCTCGCCCTCGGTGCCTTCACTCTCCAGCACCATCTGCAGACACTGCTCATCCTCCTGTCCACACGGCAGCTGCGTCGGCTCGGCCGTCACCTCCATCAAGTTCTGCAGCTTCTGGCGACAGGCCAAGTCCAAGCTCTCGTCTCCGCAGCCCAAGTCGACGTAGAAAAAGAGCGACACCCTGTTGCTCGGCTGCACGTGTCTGCGTCGCAGCTTCTCGTCCCGAGGCGTCAACGGAGCCGCCTGCACTCGGGCGGCCCAGCCTTGGGTCTTCTCGGTCTCGAGTCTGGCGTAGCTGGTGCTGAGCTCCAGGTGGTTGAATTGATCCTCCACCTTCTGGAGCCCGTAACTGGCCCCGTCGTGCTCGAGCCATCCGTAGCGTTGCAGTCGATCCTCCTGCCGACATTGGTGTCTGATTTGTGACACATCCTCCATTTGGGACGTCCATAATAGTCCGGCCGACACAAAATCAGGCTCGGACCGGGACCGAAGACCTAAATATAGCCCAGGGCGGTACGTTCCCCAGCGATAGCGAGCCGCAGAGTTGGCTCGAGTCAACTGGAGCAGCAATTCTGCGTCCAGCGGAGCGGGGCCCGATGGACTGGGCGCAGACAAGTCCATGGGCCCGTACAGCGTCGTATATGTGGATATCATCATGGCCACCAGCGAGGCGCCCACGTACACCATCTTGAAGCGCCGCGCACTCTCCTCCGCCGTCGGGACAGCCATGGCAGCAATACACGCACGTCACAAAATGACACTAACACAAATTCTAGTCATGTTGTGATTCGTTGAAAATAATGATAATATTGTCCGACATGAACTGTCCGATTCATTCAGCGCAGTAGGAATAATGAAGTGGACACGACATAATTCCCCGGATACAGGATCTTTTCATCCTTGTGATTGGTTGAAATCGACACTTCAGCTTCAGTCAAATTGCTCCTTGTAGCTCCTCATTTTCGATCATCCACGTGGCGAGTCTTAGCTTAGGACACGATGGCGCGGGGAACGATGCGCTTGCTGGCGCTGCTGGCAACGCTGCTGGTGGTGGCGACTTGGTCAGGCGTGGACGTCGAAGCCAAGAAGAGTAGCAAGGGCAAGGACGCGCCGCTCAAGGGCAGCGAGAAGCTGGCGCAGCTCCAGGGCCGCGTGCGCGACGGCGTGGTGCCCTTCACGAGCGAGCTGTTCGCGCGCTACGCTGTGCGGCCGGAGCGTCCGTACCACCTGGTGCTGCTGTTCACGGCCTCTGCGGCCAAGTTCAAGTGCGAGACGTGTGCGCAGGTGGCGCCGGAGTTCGAGCTGCTGGGCGAGAGCTACGAGGCCGCTAAACAGATCAAGGTGGACACGCGCGACGGCCTGGAGGTTTTCTTCGGCGTCTTGGACTTCGATAAAAACCAGGATGCCTTCGGCATGTATGACTTCACCTCCGCGCCCCACGTCGTGTACGTGGCGCCCGACCGCACCATCGACGCCGGTGGCAGGATGCCCAAGAAGGCCAAAGTGGACCCGCAGCACGTCTACAACGTCTACTCGCAGGGCAAAGATGCCGAGGCCTTGGCCTCCTTCATCAAGCAGCGCACGGGCTTCGCCTTCGAGATCCAGCGCTCCAAGACCTTCCTCTACGTGCTGGTCGTCGTGGCGCTAGCGGTCACAGCCGTGACGGCTAACCTGGTGCTGACCCACCTGGACTTTGTGCTGGCCAAGCTGCGCCGCAAGCAGCTCTGGATGATGGTCTCGCTGCTGTTCTACGGCCTGTCGGTGTCCGGCATGGTGTACTGCATCATCCGCAACCCGCCACCGTACTCGGCCGATCGCAAGGGCAACATCCAGTACTTCCACCCGCAGGGTCGGCAGCAGTTCGTCTACGAAGGTCTCATCGTGGGTGGCTACGATGTTGCCGCGGCTGTCTTCATGATCCTGCTCTCGCAGTGGGCGCTTTACGTACGCAACCCGGTCGTGCGCTACCTGTCCATCGTCGGCTGCGCGTTGGGCTTCGTGTTCATGTACCGCCAGATGACGGACGCCTACAAGTTCAAGAACCGCTGGTACACTGGCTCGATGGGCTTCTAGACGCTGTCGTAGCAGGCTGGAGGCTGTGTGGGCTACAACGTGGCGAAGCTATTGGAGTCGACAAATGCAGCAGTCAATTGCTGTTGAGGACGTGAGAGAATAAACCTGTTGACAAGAGAAGAAGAAGAGGAGATCGAGCTGTAGTCATGCGTTGCCGTACGTCGAGCAATAAAACTCGATCGTCTCCAGTTTGAACAAGTTGTTCCCACATCGTGCACTTTGTGTCCTTGCCCCTGTCACAAATCACAAACAGAAAATAGGATCCGGATTAGGCATAATCTTACCTAACGGCTCTTCTCTGTCCAAAAGCCATCCAATCGCAGCTGCGTATTACGTCCACGGACCAAAATGTCACAATCTGTCAAAAGCGCAGTCGCAAAATCCGCCGAGTCAGACACCAGTCTCCATTAGTCTCCACGTGCGTCACCTCGCTCGCTCACTAGTGACGATGGAGGGCTGGCTCACCAAGCGCCGCGACCACATGAACCTCATCTGGCGTACGTGCTGCAATTTCCTTCTTCCAACTCCGTTAAAAAGTCCTCTAAAACTGTGTATCATCCCTTTGTGTCATCCCCAGGCGATCGCTACTTCCTGTTGGACGGCAACCAGCTCCGCTACTACCGCAAACGGGGCGACCCTGCGCCTCGAGGCACTTACATACTGACCGACGGCTGCGTGGTGAGTCCCGTGTTCAACTCGGAGGAGAAGCACAAGCACCACGGTCCCGTCTGGATGTTCCGCATCACGTTCGCAGTCGGAGACGCCGGCGCCGGAGAGAAGTCCTACAAGAAGGACCGGTTTCTGGACCTGGGGGCCAAGAGCGAGGAGAACGCCAGGGACTGGAAGCGCGCGCTGGAGAACGCCGTCCGCTCGCTGCGGGAGCTCGTGGCTCATCAGCGCAAACTCAAGACGGATTCCGAGATCTTCCCCACGCCCACGCACGTGCCGAGGATGCTCAAGGCCGACGAGGACACCGTGTCGCTCTTCAACTTGGACGCGGACAACGTCAAGGCGGAGCAGGCCTGGTGGCTGGCCAGAGTGGAAGGAGGACTGCGCATCATGCAGGAATGTCCGCTGGGACCCAATGTCGCGGCCAATTTGTACGCGCAACACGCAGCCACGACGAACGGACTGGTGTTCAGTGCCGTTGTGGGCGCGGCACTGAGCTTCAGCAGCATGTACTCGTTCGCGAACAACATGCTGCTGAGCTTCTTGACGGCGCTGGTGGCCATTGCGGTGTGCTGCGTGGCGGTGACCCCCACGCAAGCGCCGGAGATCCCGAGCTTCCGTGTCTCGCAAGTGGTGCATGGCTCCCCGACGGAGGTCTTCAGACTGATCATGAACTCCAAGAGATTCCAGCGATGGGACTCGGCCACGGCGACCATGCGTGTGGTGCAGCAGCTGGATGACCACGCCGACATCGTCTACGTGACACAGCGACCGACGCACTTGTGGCCGCTGTGGCAAAAGGCTCGTGATCTTGTGTTCATGCGCTATTGGCGACGGGAAGAAGACGGATCCTACTTTGTCATGTACCAGAGCATCGATCACCCCGAGTGCCGTGTGCGTCACAACTACGTGCGTGCGAACCTGCTGGGTGGCGGCTTCGTTATCGCCCCCCAGCGCGTTCCGAATGGATCCATCCGCACGCTGGTCACCTACGTGCTCCGGTACGACCCTGGTGGTTGGTCGCGCATTTACCACCAGCTCGGCATGGATGTGGACTTGGTCATGCCCATGCTGCGCAGTGTTGTGGGTATTCGCGACGAAATGAGCGCCACTGACTTCATCACACCTAACGTCTCGATGGCGCCTGCTGGAGAGGGCGAAGGATCGGAAGCTGGTCAGGAAGATTCCTCTGTTGTCACCCAGCGCACGAGCGTGGACTCCATGGGTGTTGTCATGGGTGTGCAAAAGCTGCAAACCTGTCTGCCGGAGAAGATGTGGGCCGAGCCCGACGCCTCTCTCTTCAGTGTGCGTGGTCACAACTACCTGAACGACAAGAAAAAGATCCCGTCAGCGCCGGCAATGTTCCACACCGTGGGCGTGGATCTGTTGTCGTTCGAGAGTGCAGCCGAGAGATACAACATTTCGTCTCGTCCGGACAGCATCGGCCGCACCAGCTCCAAGTTCACATTTGTTGTGAACATGATCATCCCGGGCCCAGAAAACGTGTGCATGGTTTTCTACTTCCATCCGGTGCGTGACAACGTGTTCGAGGACGGCTCACCCTTTTCCGAGCTGCTGAACGACTTCTTTGATGGCGACGACCAGTTCCGTAACTCGCGCTTCAAGCTCATTCCCACTGTTGTGGAGGGCAGCTTCATTATCAAGCAATCGGTCGGTTCCAAGCCAACGCTTCTGGGCAACAAGCTGAAGTGCCCGTACCACCGTGGAGACAACTACTTCGAGGTGGACATCGACATTTCGTCCAACTCGGTTGCCAACACCGTCGTGGGCATGGTGCAAGGTGTGACCAAGTCGCTAGTGGTGGACATGGCGTTCCTGCTCGAGGCCCAGTCCGACGAAGAGCTGCCTGAAATCATCCTTGGTGCTGTGCGCATGCAGCACATTTCGCTTGATAACCCGCGACGCATGCCAAAGCTTTCGCCTTGAGCGTAGCATTAGAGCAACCGACCTCGAGGCTTCAAGATGATGACGATATCGCGTATGGTCGGGCTTGTGGTGTGTGCATGATCTGTGCATGGTTTCTCAAGTGGAAAGGGGCAATGGAGAGGTGGAGCGAGATTCGGCGCCCCCCGGCGCTTCAGACCGTCGTAGACATGCCACTGCACAAATGCAGGTGTACTCAACACATTCATTTGAATCGCTGCATGCTGGTCTGCTGTGCACTTGTCAGCAGCGCGGCTAATACAATTCCTATCGGTGTTCCTATATCCTATGGATACTACCAGCTACTTCGAAGTAATAATTATCTTCACTATGCCTACTTACCTGAGAGTCGAAAGCACTGCAAGGTTTGGCTCGCACTTGATTGCCACCATTTGCATGTTTGTGCTTCTCTTCTCGCAGCTGACAACGCTCGATTCGAGCTTGATCGGAGTCTCCAGCCTTTTCTTCTTTCGTGAACGTCGCGTGGCTGCAGCATTCGCCTCCGTTGGGATGAAGTTGGCGTGGTCCCAGACGGTGTCACCCAGCGCAACCTGGCTCCAGAGGTGACTTACCAAGCTTGCATTATGCAGGTCTGCGTTCGTGAGGAAGCGAAAGATTTTTGCGCTAACGTTGCTCTCCAAAGGTGGAAGGTTTGCTCCAAACAATGGCAGCACAAAGACTAGTTCGGTTCCGGTTGATGATCGAACCACAGCTGATAACGCAGCCCTCCTGACGTTGTTGCTGATTTTGTCGGCAAACGCATATTGCTGCAACTCGCGTTCCTTCAGGAGCATCAAATTGTGCGCAGCTCCGCTGCTGCCATCTCGCTGTTCCTCACCTTCTCCTCTGACCGGTGACATGCCACGAGACCGCTTGGCACAAGTTCGACTTTTTACTTGAGGTGTAGACGGTGACGCAAATGACACTGCCCTCACTCGAGTACAAGAGCCACTGGCGCCTCTGGATGCAAGTAGCCTCGACTGCAACCTCTCTGTGCGCTCACGTTCTCGTCCTGGAGAGGCCTCGAACGGAGACGAGAAGTCCTTCTTCCAAGTCTCACGATCAATGCGCATCCGCTGCCGCACACCCTGAAGAACTGGTGATACAAAGGTCTCGTCGAGCTCGTTTGCAATGCGCGACGGAGTACCACCCAGTGCTGAGCCCGCTGTTGCAACTCCGTTCGTGTGCGCTACGCATGGTGCCATGTTCTTGCAGTCCTGAAGAGAGAAAAGGCACAAGGAAGAGGTTAGTAAATGTAACGAGAACCACGGATCCAGAACGACAGCGAGTTTTACGTACAATGCACCGGCAGTTTTCACCGCAAGGCACGCCAGCCTGAAAGCACTCGCAGTACTTCTTTTGACAGGCTGACTTTTTGCAATGACATCCATGCTTGTGCATCTTCGTGGTCACCAAGCCCGCACTTAGAAACTGCTGCTGTTGCTGGAAGATCATTTGACCTGGTGGTGACAATAAGGATCCCGTGGAAGCGTGGCTACCGCCAGATGCACCAACGGACAAGAGATGGGCACCCCCTGGAGTCAATGTTGCCACAGCAGGTGTGGCACCGATCTTAGGCTTGAACGCGTTCGGGTTCTTTTCCAACCGCGATGCGATAGCTTGCTGCCGCACCTCCTCCGTTTCGGTAGTGTTCGCACAGCCAAGACAATTGCAGCTTTCGTCGCAATATCCACCAAGACGAAAGCATTCGCAGTACAGTTTGAGACACTTGGACTTTTTGCAGTTGCACGGGGCTTTCTTGGGCATCTGAGCTGGTATCACCTTGACTCCAGCGCCTAGTGGAGCTTTGGACGCTGACTGCAATGACATCGTCAGCAAAGTGGATGGTCCTACGGACGTCGGCGTTTTAAGCATGCTGCTCTCGAATGTAGGCATGCCACTTGCACCACTACTTGCCATCATCTGCGGTGTCAACATGCTAAACTTGCCTGGAGTTGCTGTCACCTCCCGCTTGATTTGCTTTGCAGGTGTGATCGCTAATGCTACTGCCTGACGAACACTCAGTGGCGACTTCCGTATCTTGAGTCCTGAAATGTTGGCCATCGAAGAGGGCATCGAGACGCACTGCGACGCTTTCCGCTTCTTTTTGTTGTTGACTGGTGTAGCTGGTGTTGGAATCGGGTCCGTCGCTGGAATCAGTCTGCGAGCTATTGGTGGAGATGAAGGTGTTTCAGCAGCAGCGACCTTGGTATTTTGTTGGCTCGGGGCTAGTTTACGAGGTGTGGGGGTCTTCAACACATTAGCTTGCGATGTTTGTCCATTCCAAGGATGCAACGGGGATCGCGTGATAGTGCGCGGTGAGGCACACGCCTTCACCGGAGTTTGCAACAATTTACGTTGAACGTTGCTGGAAGACGATGTTTGTTGACGCTTCTCCTCAGCTTTACGTCGGCGAATGTACTTCTTCCGTTTCCTGTACAAGTGCAACGCATACAAGCACACATGCCAGTTAGTACATCTAGAACAAATCGAGCACGTTCCATCGCTGACAAACTTACAAGCTGTTGTTGATGGCCTGAATCTCGCGTGTGGGGTGCGAGTCGAGCAACGACGGAGAGGCTCCAATCGACGTGTGGAGCTTCATCTTCATGACGCTATGACCCCCAAGCATAGACCGCTCGTTTTTGCCCGGGGTTGCACTTGTGGATGCCTGGATGTTTGGGAACGACTCAACGAAAAGGTTTGGGGAGACCAATCCAGATGCGGACCCAGGGGCTGAGATGCCGCCGCCGGCCAATGATCCAGCCGATGAAATTCGTCGGCTGCTCTTTGACTTGTTTTTTGGTGTTTTGAGAATCAAAGGCGTGCCATTGTGCACGTAAGCTGTTGGGCTCCGGACTTGGTCAACATTTTGCTCGGGTTCAGGGAATGGTGGAAGTCTATACAACGCAAGAGCACCGCATGGTTAGAACTGGAAATGAGCTCGGTAGTCATGCTCTACGTACAGTCTCGGAAGTTCGTAAGAGGAGAGCGACACGAGCGGTGAAAGCTTCACTGACATGAAGCTGTTCTCGAACTCCTCCGCAGGCATGAGTGGGGACAGCGAATTCGCAAATGAGAAGAACGAGTCGTGCTCGGTCGGACTAGTCAACAGTCCGCTCGGTACGCACTGAATATCATCAACGTCGAGAAGCGAGGCAGGGGTGTCGACCCGGTATACCTTCCTACCGGTTACAGCAGGCGATTTTATAGCTCCCCGAATAATCTCACGTTCGTCGTCATCGTCCGTGCGGTCAAACACGTCCTTCAGTCGACGAGAGAGTAGCTGCTGTCTCGATGACGGCGATGGTGTGCGTGGAGGTGTGGCCGAAGTCGAAGCCTTTCTCGGTCGTGCACCGGACACGATACTCTCGCGCCGACCCCCCTGCTTCACCTCAATGGTATCACCAAGATTTGCAGCAGTAGAAGCTCCAGCCTCGTTTGTAGTCGGCGCAGCCTCCTTCTCTTCCTGCTGACTGAGCGAGTCGATGGCTTCCAACAACCTTTTCGGTGTCGCCAGTCGTATGGGCACAATAGTCCGTCGCTGTGGTGTCTTTGCAGCTCGCTTCTCCTGGCGCCGCGACCGGGCACTGGTCACCAGCGGCGACTTGAAGAACCTGGACGGTGAGCACGCCGCACTGGATCCACGAGACGACAGCGGGGGCGACGCCAACGGTCCTGCCACCATCTCCGTCTCCTCTGAACCTGTAAAGCCTCGTCGATGAGGTGAGGGTGTCAGTAGCGAGAAGCCTCCCTCTGTATTGACCTGCAAGAAGTCAAAGTCGCTGTCGTGGGGCGACACGTCGCTGGAGATGACGCTGAGCTCCTCGTCCCTCTCTGGGGTCTGCACCTGCTGTACCTGCTGCTCCTGCTTCATCTCCTGCCCCTGTTCCTGCTCCTGCTCCTGCTCTGGCTCCGTTCTATCTTCCACTGCTGCTGCTGTAGCCGCCTGTAGCTGCGTCTTATCCTCTGCAGAGTCTGGAACCTGTTTTTCGGTCTTTGAGGCACTTTTTGCCGAACTTTCCAGGCAATTCAGCGTCTTTCTTTCTGTATGAGTGTCTGTGGTTGTCTGTAGGTGATCTGTGGTCTGTATTTCGGTCTCTGGCTCCGCTGCATCCGTTCGCTCGGGGCTGAACACGCCCATGATCTGCAACCTCAACTTGCACGGGCTGAAGCGTCGTCTACAGAGCTACGGTGGAGCTGACAGAGGTCTCTATGCACGCGCAGTCGTCTCCTCTGTCGCTTGATGTGCTGGATGTCGAGCTGCAGGTGATACTCGAGACAGCAGAAGCGCGAGTGTGAAACGTCACTAGTCGACCAGCTGTGTCTGGCGGCCTTTGAATTATGGCACGCCAGCGTCGAATAAATTCGCGGGAAAAGTCGTCGTCCATTTTCGACCAATCCGAAATGTACAAAACCTTGAATTCCACCAATGAGGGAGAAGTCGCTCTTTTGGCGGGAAGTGCCGAAATCTTTCCTCAGATTATCAGATTATTCCGCTTTTTAGTCCAAAAGGGTCGGAAGCCGTTACGGACTATTATGGTCACAATTCGTCTGACACAGAACCGGCTCGAATGCAGGACGCGACGCGGACGTCGGAGGCCTGGGCGGCGCTCGCAGGCTCGTTGGTCAATGGCGTCGACCCCCGAGACGCTCAAGACGCTCGTCCCCGTACTATACAGCGCTCGAACGCGTCTGGCGACTCAAATCCGGCCAGAAAAAGCGGCAAAAAGCGCATCCGTCGCATTCAGCTCGAGCTGTCGTTCTTCCGTCACCAAGTGCGCGATTTGGAGCTCCAGCTCAAGCGGATAAAGCTGCAAAACTCGTCGCCGAGATCCGAGTTGAAGTCGCTTGAGTCGGTGCAAAATTTGGTCGGAAAAGGGTCCGGAGCGGACCAAAATTCGGTCTGGAACGGGATCGCGGAGCGGCAGCTCAAGGAGCGACTGCGAGTCGAAGAGCAGCGGCAGCAGCTCAAACAGACGCATGTGGAGTCGAGCAACATGTCGATGGAGCTGCAGAAGCTGCTGAGAAAATGTGACGAGCACCAGGTCAGACGGCAACTTCAATTTGCGACTCAGAACTTGCTTGACCTGCTGCGACTGATGAAAGAGTTCGTGTGTTTGTGGGTCTGACAGCAAGAGGTGGTCGACCGGTTGCACACCGAGCAGCAGCAGCAGCGATACTGGGACTTTGAGGCAGACCCAGCGGACGAGATTTACGCCCATCAATTGGCGACGGTGGCGAGGATGAGGCTGGAGATGCAGAGGCAGCGGCCAAGCAGGACGCTGTTTCTCGGGTCGGGATTGTTCATGGGCCAGGAAATGGTCAGGTGGGATCCGAGCGTGAAGGCGGGCTTCAAGCTGGAGACGCAATACGGGACGATGCTGCCCTTCCAGCTGGATGTCGTTGCCGATGCGTACTGGCGGTTCTTCGGGTGTGGCTATGGAATGGAGCGTGTCGATCGAAGCAAGTCGGATCGCTCGGTACGCTCGAGAAGTCCTGGAGAGAGGACCATAAGCTGACTGAGTGTCTATTGTGTTTTGTGCAGATGGGAACGGTAGCACGTTCGTTCAAGATTCGGACGGACTTCGAGGGGTTCACGTCGAAGCTGGGGGGCAAGTACACGGCGTGCAGACATGTGGATGAAGATGGCAGCGTCACCATCGTGTGGGTAGGTAGCGGAGACGTCCACGAGATCGATGGCGTCAAGTTTAGCGGCACGCAAGTTCACAAGCGAGGCTGCTTCAAGTTGCGGCGAGTTGTTCGTCAAGGATCGGGGCAACAATCAACGTCGACTGTCGTGGAGGCTTCCTTCGAGACGATCCCCCTGTTTCACGATAGTGTTGTCGACAAGAACCAGCAAACGCAGGCGCTCCTCGACGGGATCAACAAATCGTACACCAAAGTGAACAAGCTCTTTTGCCAGAAAATGGGTTCGCTGCTCGTGGAAGAGGACTGGAAAGCCACCTTCGGACATGTGTAGTAGTGCCTTTGTGCTCAACGGTGTACATGTAATCCGTCCATGTAATCAAGCAATGAGGTTCAAGTGGGTTCAGTCACTTGTCCCCTCGATTCGATGAAGACGATGACTTCATGACGATCTCAGCCGAAAATCCACACGCTGTTTAACGATTCGCTTTGTACAGTCGGTATCACTTCAGCTACCTGATTCACATCCACCCACGGGACAACTCAGGGAAGCGAACAGTGAAAGTTAAACCAGTGTCTTACCTTGTGCCATCCCTGCCATTGCTCAGTGGCCATCGTCTCATTCCTCAATTTACCTCGCACGCACCAAGCAGCAAACCCTCTCAACAACCAACATGCTGAGCTCCAAGATCCTCGCTGCCTGCGCCATCGCGACCCTTGCTGCCGTGGGTCACGCCGACGACTCCTACGACGAATATGACGAAGGCAGCACCTACTACAGCGGGGACGACGAAGGCAGCAGCTACTACGACGAAGGCAGCAGCTACTACGACGAAGGCAGCAGCTACGATGATGGCGAATACAGTGAGCTGCCAGCCTACGTCTACACGTTCGACCCGGAGTACTCTGCCGGAGTGAGCGGCACCATCAACGTCCAGTACGGCGGGCCCTTCTCCACCTTCGCCGTCATTACGCCCAACCTCGACTTCAGCGATGTGGACCAGAGCGAGATCATGGCGTTCGACGGCAACTGCACCGAAGAAGTGACTGAGTACAAGTGGCACATCCACGTCAAGTGGCCCAACGACTACGACTCCGAGTCCTTCGAGCAGTGCGCGCTGACCATCACCGGCAACCACTACGACCCACTGAAGGCGTGCGGCCCCAACTCCGAGTTCGTCGGCACGGACGACTGTCTGCTCAAGACGCCAGAGTACGACTGCAACCCGGACAACTACGCCAAGAACCCACTCGTGTGCGAGAAGGGAGACTTGGCCGGCAAGTTCGGAGACTTCCAGCTGGACGACAACAAACAAGTGAGCGGTGAGTACTACGACCTCAACTACCCGCTGCCGGAGGAAAACACGCCCGAGTGGAACATGATCCTCCACGCAGTTTGCGGCAAAGTCACTCCTCGCATCGCGTGCGCTGTCGGCAAGCCAGTGAACTCGGACTGGAGCTCGACCTCGTACTACAAGCAGTAGTCCTACCCCGAGAATACTGGAACAGCACCCGTTGTCCAGTTCGTGAGCTCCATTCATTCATATTGAGCACCGCGGTGCGACATAGTGCTAGCGCGCCGATCATTTCCATATTCGATGTGCTCGGGTTCATCTGGACCTTGAAGCAGTCCTCAGACAACTATTCAATTCTTTTGCCACTTTACCTTGCTGTCACTTTTCACATCGCTTCTCTTACTTGTACTCTTCTTCGACCTTGTGTCATTACTTTCAATTACCAGCAGGTATGTGCTGGTGTTTCATGTCGTTCTTGGCTCTCGGTTGCTTGATGCTGGCTGCAACGTCTACAAGGCAAAGCAAACAAGCACAGAGAGTGTGTGAGCCGACTGTAGCGCAACAAGCCACGCAAGAATGCCAAACGCAATGCACAAACAAGAAGCAAGTTCGCCTCCCTCTTATCAAAGCAATTCATGCAAAATGTATAGCCGCTCTGCCTACCAGCTGCAATCACGAGCTCTCGTAGTAGTTGCTGTCGTTATTGTTGATCGCGAAGAGCTGTAACAGGGTCATTCTCCACATCGGCAACAGATAACTCAAGTCTGTTCATCTCGAGCTCCCTCGAAAATGCGTCTCTTAGTTTCACGCTCCCGGCAATGCTGCTCGGTGTTCGAAGACCAGCGACACTGCAGTTCACACAGCATGACGCACATGTAGTTAGTATGCCAACCAGTCAGTATCAATATGTTTTACTCAATGGAACTAAACCCTCATGCAGACTAAATGCAGGTCAGCTCACCCCATGTCGCTGCGGTCGAATGCATTAGGCCGCGCTACGTTCTTGCTTGATGCGAGGTCGTTCCGTGTCCCGGCGGCTGGAACGAACGGGGCCATATTTGCTCGTTTTCTTCGTTCGCCCGCTTCTGGACGACGAGGACGGAGACGGGTCCTCAGTCCGATAGTACTGGCTGCGGTCTCGACTATGACTTCGGCTAGAACTGCGGCTCCGACTTCCCGAGCGGCCACGACTGCTGTAGTTTCGTTTGCGCTTCCTGCTGCTCCTTGAGGAATCCCGAGGGCTTCGAGACCGGCTACTGCTGCGACTGGTGCTGCGACTGTCGCGCTCGCGATGGACACTTCCGCCATCGCGATCTGACTTACGATCGCGACGGTCGAAGTATGACGGATCACGACGGTAGTCAAGGTCTCGACTGCTGCGTCGATCATAGCTTCGATCGTCTCTGTCGTAGTTGGAAGATCTGTCTCGAGAACTGTATCTGTCATCTCCTCGTCTGCGTTCACGATATCGGTCCCTGTCGCCGTTGTCGTCATAGTCGTCGTAGTCGTATCGGTCGCGATCGCGCCGATCTCCACTACACGCCCGACTGTCGTCTCGATCATACTTCGCAGCTGACTCACTTCCCCTTCCGTAGCGTGAGTCGCTACCGCTGCGGCTTCGGCTGTGACTCCGTGGTCGGTAGCGATCCCGGTCGCGGTCGTCGCTGTGCCCGTGCCGATGCTCTTCTTCTCGGCCACCAGCTAGCGACATATTTTCCACCTTGATACGTGGTTCAGTATCATCTCTGCTTATTTTCGAGCTGTTCCCGTTTCGATTGTCGCGTCTTGACGAATTTTGTGTGTTTGACCGATTGCCGCTGCCATTCCTCTTGCCAGTTTTAATCCATTCCTTGGAGTCCTCCTCTGTCTTTTTCGTGAACTCCGCCTCATTCAGCATAACAGAGGGATCCAGACGTAGACCACCGAGCTGAGACTTGAACACCTGCTTGAGGTTCGCTGCCTCGTCGCCTTCCAATGAACTCGACGACTTGACCAGTGCATCGAATTCATTCTGTTGGCTTTTCTTCCATCTCTGAAGTGATCGATAACTTCGAAGCGCATCCTCTGTAGTAGTACGTAAGAACGACTGCGGTGAGCACAATGAACTCACTCTAGATTACACCGGGGGGGGAGTACGTACTCGCTGTCCGTTCGTTGAAAGTGTGGCCTTCCTGACTCGGACTGCACCACTTAAACTTGAAATCTTTGCCCTTGTCCCAGGTAGCAATGTAAGCTGCTGCCTCACCAAGTAGCTGTGGCGAGATATCCACACACACTGGCAGGAAAAACCTGAAGATACCCAAATAAACATAGTTAGTCTCCGTCGATCCAGAATTCCAGGACCGCAAAACGACCCATGGTTGCCTTAGGCCACGCACAATTGTTCGAGGACTGCTTGCGCGTCGTCGTTAACGGAGTTGCGGACTGACGCAAAAAAAATAAAAGAAGCACAATACTGTTAGCCAATTTGCTGCACCAATGACGCCAAGACGCGGAAACGTACATTTTTCCGGCATCTTCTCCAACACGCGGCGCAGATAGTAGAAGGGCATTTCCGTGGTCAACTCGAAGTTGATACCTTGAAGCACTTCCATCTCATAGTAAAGCAGCTGCAAACGCTCGATCTCTAGCAGCTCCTCATCGCCAGCGAACAGTGGAGTCTCCAAAATGTCGTACATGATACGCACCATGCGCAACAACTTCATCCGCTTGCTGGACGCCTTAGCCGAGAGGAAAAGACAGGCTGCTGCGAATTTGTACCGCTCTCGAGCGTAAATACCCCGATCAAACACGCGATGGAAGAAGATGCAGGCAGTGAGTGCAATGTCACTACTCAGGCCAAGACACCGCGACAGGGTGTCGATGAAGGCGATAGCCGTGTAGCGCCAGTGTTGCTTCTCCTCGGGCTTGTTATCGAAGTTGTGGCGCTCGAAGACCAATGGGCAGTTCGATCGATCAAGCTGAAGCTGAGGTGTCCTTGGTGGCGGCAGTTCGAACGACTGAAGCTGGTCAGGAGCCTCAGCCTGTCGTTCCGTTTCGCTGCGTGGCAGCGGCACAGGGGCTCGTCGTGGCTTGCATTCTCCCATCACCAAGCTCTTCCACGTTTTGATTTTCCTCGGATACAGCTTCAGCTCTTCCCACCGCGCAAGGGTCTGCGCAGGGAGTAGTTAGTCAGTGATTAGTCTCCCGGAATGAAAGTCGTAAGGTCATCAATCCCCATAACATAAATCAAGCTGACCTTGAACACTCGTTTCCGATTCTCCTCGGAGTTCCGCTTGTCACCGTAGCGAATCTCCCTTGCGCAGGCGTTGAGTACCTCGTCCACCGTCTGGAACCACTCCCGCTGCACTTGCTGCAGTCGTTCTCCTTCAAAGGACTTGAGGAACTCGTGCAGCACGTAGAACAGCATTAACTTGGCCTGGAATCCACGTGCTCCCTCGGCATAAGCTCGCTACAGTACACAGACAGCACAGATAAAAGACGTTCCGTTAGTTGTGTTTCGTGAAGAACCAGGTAGTAAAAAGCAAGTGTAATCTGCGACTGAGGTCTTTTCTATTAAGCACGCCGCCACCACTACACAGCACACGTCAGACACAACCAACCCACCCACCCACACCCACACATAGATAGATAGATAGATAGATAGATAGATAAATAAATGTACAGATACACTAGTCACTAGCAACTCGCACTCTCCTCTCTCCATCCGGCAAGAGGTGGCCGCTTGTATGTGGTTTTGTGTGTGGTTTTAGTGGCGGCAGCAGCGTTTTAAGACAAAGTGGCGCGTGGTTTTAGCTTCTGAGTGTATTGGTACCTGCTTCATCTTGATCTGGAAGCGCAGAGTGTGCTGCGGGAACGCGGCCATGTACTCGGCCGTCTTGGCCACGAGCTCTCGGTTCGTCACGCAGTGCAGCACGTCGTTGAGCACCGTGCCGAAGCCCGCGATCTCCGTCTCCCACTGCGAGTCCGACAGCAGCGGCCGCTCGGGCTCCAGCGGCGCCGACAGGAGCACGGACTCGGGCGGCGTGTGGCCGCCGCTAGTGCTGCGATTGCCACCGTTCTTGCGGCGTCTGCGGTCGCTGTAGCTGCTTGAAGGCGTTGCCGACATTTTGCGCGGCTTCTCCGGCCGTGGAGCCGCAGAATCGGCGGTGGAACCACCGCCATCACCAGACCCGGATACGTCGAGGTTCGAAGCCTCTTCTGAATATTGGAGAGCGCCGTTGGAGGCAGCGGGGGGCTCGTTGGGAGCGGAAGGCGCTGATGCGTCGACTGTTGTGGGCTGTGGAGGGGTGGCGACACCCGTGGCGCGCTCCTCGCTGCCCGAAGAGGACGATCGACCGCGTCCAGTGTCCCCCATGAAGCTTCCCCTTCTTCGTCTGGACGTCCAAGCAACTGGCCGGAAATCGGACTTTATCGAGTGTATACACTACGACATCCGTTTCGAAAAAAATATTTTGGAAGATATGGCTACATTTGGAGACATGGCTACACTTGTTGCCGTGCACTACTGGATCATGGCAAGTTCCATCTCCGTGGCGATGGAGATGTTGTGTGTGGGGCGGTTCCAATCCGACTCGACCGTCTCCGTGTTGTATTGGCCGGGGCCCTGCAATTGCAAAGTAGTGCAAAAATTGGCTAATTGCAATTGAGATGGAAATTGTCATTGTGACCGAACGTACCAGCACTGGCACCTTCGACAGCTTGTCCTTGAATCGAGGTTCCTGTTGAAGACAAAATGGTAAAGGTAAGACCACGCGTAATTGATGGAACCAATGCAATACGCACCGCTCCATAGAACACGTTTGGCCGAGCCTTGTGCTGCGGTTTCTGCTCCAAACGCTCCGTCGAGTACGAGCCGGGTCCCTGTTTCCAAAACAGAAGGTATATCCGTGAACACACAAAACGAACCTATGAACAGATCACACAGTCTTTGATGCTGACGCATACAGGGACAAACACGGTTGGACTTGGTTTGTCCTTCAGTCGGTCGATGCCAGATTTGAATGCTCCTTGTGCTCCTGACGCATTCCACGATCGTTGAATCTGACGATGCCCAACAAGCCAACGGATGTTAGACGAGTAAACGAAATGAATAATGCTACCACTTCAAAGCTCAAACCTCGTAGTCGCCTGGAGATGGTCCCGTAGCCTTCTGCATTTGATGTGGCCGACTTGTTGACGAAGCGAACATGGACGAAGCCTTTGGCTGTTGCCGCTTTTTGCTGTCTTGACCTTGTGTTTGACGCTCTGTTTCTTGCACTTTCATATCTCGTTCTAATTGGGATTCGAGCGTCTCGCGATTGTGTGGGGCTCCTGACGAAATTGTATCGAAACGCTTTGTAGTGCTGCCAAAGTTTGTTACTCGACTTGTCTGGAAGGAGGCAGACCATGTGTTAATATCAAAATCAACCAACTAACCACAAGACAGACAATTCTTACCACTTTGTTCAGCACTTCTGATACGGCTGATGGTATCTCGTAGGACCCTGGTGCTGCCGACTGATCCTTTTCTTTAGGAACTTCGAAGCGCTCCTTTTTCGAGCTGAACGGTGCCTTTTTCCTGCTAGGCATCGATCGTGGTTGCTGGGTGTTGCCTGAGGGTGGATAGTAATACGCGCCGGGGCCTGGAACAAGTCCATCACTACACAAACACATCCGAATAGTCAGCAGCTAGACATCTCGATCGCGAGGACGTGATAAAAGCAAACCAAGTTACCGTTGTGAAGTCTCGAACCGTGTTGATGTGCTTCCGAAGAATTGAAGGTGCTCGGGCTTTGTTTCTGTCGCGAATCCATGAGTTTGATCCGGGTGGTATGCTCCAGGTCCAGGTACGTTTTTCGTCGCCGTGGTTGGTGCTGCTTGCTCTCGAGTTAGCGCAGATTTGAACACAGCACTGGTCCGCGCGGGGTCTTTGAGTACAGTAGCGTCTCCGGTATTCTTGTACTCTCCTGGACCGGGTACCTCTGCTTTTGATCGGACTTCATTCTCCATGATTCTCGTCACTTTACCCTTAGAGAAGTCGGTTGTGCGGGTCTTGTTGATGCTTTTTATGCCTCTCATCGGCTCGTACTCCCCCGGACCAAGCGTATCATTTCCACACCCAGTATGGCCGACTTTGGCGGGCTCATGGCGAATCAGCTTGCCATACGCTCCTTGCTCGTAACCAAAACTCTGCGAGACAGTCGGGATCGACGGAGCAGTTGGAAGTCGTGTCCACCGGATCTTGTTGTTTGACGGGGGGGTCCTCGCTAAAGGGTTTCCAGAACTCGTGTAGCTGCCAAGACACGAGAGCATCAGCGACAGTAAGTATTAGGAAGTCATGCCAGAAGGTCATTTGCATCCCTTACGTTTTCGATTTCTGGGCGAACGAGTCTTGCTTTGTGTATGCCCCTGGCCCCGGCGTGCTGAATCCCCGACGGAGCTTCACCTCACCAAGTCGCTGAGACTTGGACTGGAAAATTGACGAAGCCGACGCCTTGCTCTTCGTCGGTGATTCCCAACTCGTCTGGTTGCTCGTAACGTAGGCTCCAGGTCCCGGAGTGATCATTGTCAAGCCTTTGGTCGAGCCAGCGTTTGCGCCCCGTACGAGTTTCTCGCCAGAGCCGAAGCCTGCAGCATTCGGTCGGGCTTGACGAGATGGCGAGGTTTCGTAGCATCCCGGGCCAAGGTACGCGGACGTACCAGCTTTCACTTGGAGACCACCGGGGCAATTATCGCGAGTTGTGCGGTTCACCCACGCCATGTCGCGCCAGCTTCGCTTCTGTCATCGACCAAGTCGATGGTGCTTTGGTATAAATAGTTGTGGTCCATCGAAAGTTCATTGAAGTTGGAATTAGACGTTGTCTTCATGGGGCCTCACGGAATCAACGTGTTTATCGTCGATGTTGTCGACGAAAGTTGACTGAAGGGAAGGGGAGGGTACGAGTTCGACTAAGTTTAAGGTGTTGTTGTTGTTGTGTGTTATTATATTTGTATAAGACTGCTGTGAACTCAACGCATCTAGACCGTATCACGACGCTTTTCAGCACTTGCTGCGGTTGACACATTCACGCACAAATCCACAAGGCTCAACATGACATGTACATTGTACTGTAGTCTCCACGTACACAACTAACGTTACCTACATGTATTATAAAAGCTTCAACTCGCGAATTTTGCTTGTCAAATCGTGTTGAAGTCGGCAAAAGGCACGTGTGTCTGTTGTGAGCGATGATTTGCTACTGCGAACTTAGGTTTTGGCGTGTTTCGTACAGATGGTGTTGACAATTCGACCGGAGTGACGTAGCAGCAGATTATTTGCAAACGTGTCAGCGTGAAACCAATGAAAAGCACCGAGAGTGCCAATGTCACCACTACGGCTAGCAACCCTACATGGCGCACCTATCCGCGAGGAAACAAGCAAATCTGCCTGTGTACCTTACCATGACGGAGTCTCCTAACGATGGCCGTGTTGGCTCTGCTTCTGTCAACTCATTTTCCAATTCACTCGCTAACAACTACAATGGCCCCTCAACAGCAAGACATTCAGACCGTTGATCCGAACAACGCGGCGCCTTCCGTCGTGGAGAAGACAGTGGTGCCCCAGACCAACACTACCACGACCAAGCCCGTGCCCATCAAGAACGCGCTCAACCAAGAGGTGGAGCACTTCGAGTTCGAGCACCCCGAGCTACGGAGTGTATACCCCACGACCAAGCACGACCCGATCCCGGTGCTGCCGTACGAAGACCGAGGACTAAAGGCCGACCTGACGTTCCAGAACTTGCTGAAGGACGCCACGGTGACGCACTTGGCCCCAAGGATCGGAACGGAGCTGTCTGGGATTCAATTGCACGAGCTGACGGACGCGCAGCGGGACGAGCTGGCCCTGTTGGTGGCGCACCGCGGCGTGGTGTTCTTCCGCGACCAGGAGATCAACATCGAGCAGCAGCTGGAACTGGGTCGCTACTACGGCCCTCTGCACGTGCACCAGAATTTGGGTCACCCTGAAGGGCACCCGGAAGTGCTGGTGGTCGAGAACTCGGTGGAGGACAGTGACCGGATCATCAAACGCCAGCAATACGACCCCGACAACGTGTGGCACAGCGACGTGTCCAATGAACGTCAGCCTCCGTCGTACACGAGCTTCAAGGTGCTGACGAACCCTCCGCTTGGTGGAGACACGTTGTGGGCTTCTGCCTACGAGGCGTACGAGCGTCTCACGCCGTCGTTCAAGAAGTTCATCGAAGGACTGACTGCGATGCACAGCAGCAAGGTGGGCAACCCCCACTGTCTCATGAAAGGCTGTGGTGGCTCGCAACTAACCCTGCGAGCATTGATATGGTATTTGTAGGGCCAAGCAGAGCGAGCAGAGAGACGAGGACACACGATTCGCCGCCCACCGGTGGAGTTTGAGCACCCGGTCGTGCGCACCCACCCGGTCACGGGTCGCAAGGCTCTCTTCGTGAACCCTGCGTTCACCACACGTATCCCACTGCTCTCTTCTCGTGAATCAGGTACGACATTCGTTTTATTGGAATGCAAGCCGCAGTAAATAGCCATCTAACGTGCTTTTTGTGTTCATACAGATGCGGTGCTCAAGGTGCTGTACAAACACATCACGGAAGGCCACGAATTCCAAGTGCGCTTCCGCTGGACGAAGAACGCTGTGGCCATCTGGGACAACCGCATCACGACTCACTACGCGACGTTCGACTACCTGCCAGGAAACAGGCACGCTGTTCGAGTGACCACGCAAGGCGAGATCCCATGCTTCGACGTTGAAGCTGGCAAGCCATAGATTCAGTCACGCCTGGCTTCTCGAGTCGCCAATGCCTTTTGTATTTGTAGTAATCGACCGAGATGAAATGGGTACATTACATCAGAGACTAGTAAGTGATCCTCTTGTGCATTGTCTGAATATTAACCCACTGCACCTTTTCATGGTGACCTTCACCTGCAATTCGTTGCTGCATCCGACTATCCCAAGATCCGCCGCGACTAAGATTGTCAGCCCAAGTTGAAGTTGTCTTCAACTACTTCTTACCAGCATAGAAACATTATTATTATTTTACAAAAACCAACAGTAAATGCCACTATAGACGAATTTCCGATCTGAATAGTGAGTGATGGTTCTCTCTAACTGCTCGGCACACTTCAAGAGGACTGACGTGGTCGAGAGTCTTTCGTATCATTCTTCAAAATGGCGTCAACTGCCACGACTGTCGACCCGCAAAGCCACTGCAGTGCCAACGCCGAGCTCTATCGCGTATGTAGCAGTAGCAGCAATTGCTCCATGCACGGCACGCACTAACTACATGTAAGACTGGCCCAATGTCTTGTGTATTTAGGATGGGGATGGCGTGCGCTGGAGCTTCATGTTAAACCTGACGGACATTTCGTACGGCACTTACGGGTGAGAAAGGCTTTCGAATCTCTTCCATGGGTTATGATGCACTCGAACTGACGCTATATGTACGCGTTTTGGTCTGTAGCAACAACAAGTTCTACATGGGACAGCTCATCGTCGACCGCGGGGGCTTCGTGGTCTTCCGCAAGTGGGGCCGAGTCGGTGCCAAGACGCCGCAGTCGCAGACGCAGCGCTTCGGCAGCGTGGAGGAGGCCGAGTGGGCCTTCCAGAAGGTCTTCCAGGCCAAGAGCGGCAACAAGTGGCCGCTCACGCAGCCGTTCGTCCGCAAGAAAGGCAAATACTTCCTCGTCGGTGCGTCTTCTGCAGTTCGTGGTCATGTGATGTGATGGGATGTGACCACCTTTGCTGCTACTTCGTGGCAGAGCTGGACGATGGAGAACCGGAAGGAGCTACTGCAGATGCGGATGACAAGGTGGAGGAGAAGGAGCAGGTGGCGTCCAAGCTGCCGCAAGAAGTCCAGAACATCGTCCAGGTAGCCAAAACACGGTATTTCTTGCTTGTGGGCCGTGACTGATGATGTTAATCTTGTCGCGGACAGCTTATCTGCGATCCAGAGGTGGTTGTACGAGAAATGGCCAGCTTGAATGTGGATTGGAAGCGCTTCCCGCTCGGTAAGTTGGCTGCCTGGTCTTACTAAAGAAGCGATGCCGCTGACTGTTTTTGCGGATATTGATATGAATTCACAGGCAAGCTGTCGAAGGCACAGATTTCACAGGGCTACGAGATTCTGCAGCGCCTTTCCGCTTCTCTGGAAGAGATTGAAGAACTGACGAAGACGACTGCTGTGCCGGCCAAGGCGACGAAAGCTGGTGCGAAGAGTAGACGAAAGGCCAAAGCCAATGCGAAGGGGCCTGTTGCGGCTACAAGCAGACGCCTATCCAGTCTCCAAGGAGATCTCAAAGCGCTGTCTAGCGAATTTTACTCGCTCATCCCGCATGACTTCGGCCGCTCCCTGCCACCTGTTATCACGACGATGGCAGATCTCAAACTGAAGCTCGAACTGCTGGAAGTGCTGTCGAACCTGGAAATCTCGCAGATGCTGCAGAAACAAGAAGCTGAAAAGCCGGCAGGGCCTACCGTTCATCCTATCGACACCCACTACAACATGCTGAACACGAACATGGAGCCACTGAGCAAGCGCGGAAGGGAGTTCATGGTTATTGAAAAGTACGCAATTCGTCCATATAACGAGGGAGTACGGCGGCTATGACTCGCACTCGTTTACTAACTTGTTTCTTTATATGTGATGCACAGGTTCATCAGTAAGACGAACGGTGGGAGCAAGCTTAATATCAATACGATACTCAAGATCGCTCGACAGGATGAAGACACCCACAAGGATGTGCTGGGATCTCTTGACAACCACAAGGTACGGTAGGTTGTGAGACTTGCTTCCAAGCAAGTACTGACATTTTGGTTTGACAAACGTAGCTGCTGTGGCACGGATCCCGACTGTCAAACTTTGTTGGCATTCTATCGCAAGGACTGCGAATTGCTCCTCCTGAGGCTCCCAAGAATGGGTACCAGTTCGGAAAAGGGGTAAGAAGCGTTGCATTGAAGGCATGGGGATTGGCGATGGATGGCTAACGATCTGGAAATGACCGTTTGCATGCTCTTAGCTGTACTTTGCCGATGCCTTGGCGAAATCTGCGAACTATTGCTGCGCAACATCCAGAAACCCAACTGTAAGGCCACACTGAAATGGAGTTTGTGCTGGTTGCGCGTATGACGCTGATACTTTCTTGTGTTTCTTTATTGTCCCTAGGCGGTGCTCCTGCTCGCCGATGTCGCTCTGGGCACACCATACCAGACACCGACGGGACAGTATCTGGACTACAAGACGGTGAAGGGCCAGCGCGGATGCGACAGCACGCACGGCCTTGGACGCATGGCGCCGGCGGAGAACGAGTTCGAGTCTCTACCGGATGGCTTGGTGGTGCCGGCCGGCACGCTGAAGCCTGTCGTCGGCAACCAGCAGTTGCTTTACAACGAGTTCATCGTGTACCGCCGCGAGCAGGTCCAGCTGCGCTACCTCGTGGCTCTGGACTTCCAGAACGTCGCGTGCGCCTGGTAAGGCGAAGACTGCCTCAATGGAAGCGCACCATGGACAGACAGCAGCAACTGACGCAGCAATTATTTTTATGAGCAACGCTGTAAGATCGACCATGTGTAGCCATGTTTTCGAAGATGGCTACGTTCGTCCTCACTTTTAACTGGACAAAATAACAGCCAACCACGTTGACAGGAATTTGCAAGTTGGCGCCATTTGACGATGGCGCTTCCAAGTGCAGTGAAGCGAGTCGACCCGCTCAGCGGCTGTGCCAGCTCGGTGGAGGTTTACCAGGTGGATTTGCAGTCTCGCGTGATACACGGTACTTCAACTTGTAGTGGAGATGGGTCTGACCGTTACTTTTTCATGTCCATTTCGCTGGTCGTGAAGGACGTCAACGGAGTCGCCTGGAGCTTCATGCTCAACTACACCAACATCTCGTTCGGGACGTACGGGTGCGTCTTACTTACTGCGCTTGATCTTGAGATGGACATGCTTGAACTGACAGTTGAGCGGTGAGTGACGTGCAGCAACAACAAGTTTTACATGGTGCAGCTGATCCAGGACGGCAATAACTACATGGTCTTCCGCAAGTGGGGACGCGTCGGAGCCAAGAACCCGCAGGTGGGCGAAGCCATAGCGCTGCAATTGAAACGTGTGAATTGTTATTGATAGATTGGTCTATTTGCCAATTGGCAGCGCGCCTTGGAGCGCTACAATACGTCGCTGGAGAAAGCGCAGGCCTCCTTCACCAAGAAGTTCCTGGATAAGAGTGGCAATGAGTGGCCGCTGACTGGGCCCTTTGAGAGAGTGGAGGGCAAATACGTGCTCGTTGGTGAGAGAATGTGACGTTATTTACCTCTGCATCGAGCTGTTGGAAGAGTTACGAGTTGCTTTCATGACATTTAGAGCTCGACGATGAAGTGCTGGATGAAGAGAAGGACGAGGCGATGAGCGAGACCGAGAAGGAAGAAGAAGTGTCGTCAACTCTTCACGAGACTGTTCAAGATGTTTTGAAGGTACGTCTGGACATTCTTTTCGTACTCACCAATGAGCCACACAAACTCTAACTGTTGTCTGTAGCTCATCTGCGATGCCGACCTGATCGCACAAGAAGTTGCGAACATGAACCTTGACTTGAAGCGGCTCCCGTTAGGTTTGTCCTATCATGCATGCTTAAAAACTGCTCGTGATTGTAAAAAAAAGTGCTAACACGGACTCGTTTGATTTGAATGACAGGCAAACTTTCGAAAACTCAAATCTCTCAAGGGTATGCTTTGCTGCAACAGCTCTCAACAGCGCTCAAGGAGATTGTAGAGCTCAACAAGGCTGTCGTAAACACACAAGAGCCGTCTCCTGCAAAACGGCCTGGAACTCGCCGATCCACTCGGGTCAAGCGCACAGCCAACCCGAATGCTGCCCACATCCGTCGCTTAAAAACCAGCCTAAAGACCCTCTCCAGCGACTTCTACACGCTAATTCCACACGACTTGGGCCGAAATTTGCCACCCCCGATTGATTCGTTGGACGAAGTGAAACTCAAGATCGACTTGCTCGAGGTGCTGGCAAACATTGAGATTTCGCAGAAGCTGCAAGCTGAAAAGAAGAAGAACGCGAAGGAGAATGCCGGCGCCAAGTTAAACTCTCTCGACGCGCAGTACAACCTCCTCAACATCAAGATGGAGCCATTACCCGAATCGACCGACGAATTCAAGACCATTGAAAAGTGCGTAGTGAAGGAACATCACGGTGTCGGTTTGCTGCTGACGCATTGTTTGGTTGCTACAGATACGTGGAGACCACGCACGCCCCGACCCACGTGCAGTATAAGCTGCGCATCAAGTCTGTTCTCAAGATTGCCCGTCCAGATGAAGAGAAGTTCGAGGACGTTTTCCAGTCTGTCAACAACCACAGGGTTTGTCCTCACTGTATGCGGAGGTAGTGGCGTAATGGTGCTGTGCGATCTGACTTGTCTTTGGCAATGCGCAGTTGCTGTGGCACGGATCTCGTTTGTCGAACGTCGTCGGAATTCTATCCAAGGGGCTTCGTGTGGCTCCGCCTGAGGCGCCCAACAACGGATATATGTTCGGCAAAGGAGTACGTGAAGATCTACGGTTGATGCTGAGGTGCTTGCGTTGCACACTGTCAACAGTGTGCTAATGATCTTGTGAAATGCATCCAGATCTACTTTGCTGACTCTGTGTCCAAGTCGGCAAACTACTGCTGGACCACACCGCAAAATCCGAAGGTACGCCAACCATTTGGAATTCTTTTGCATCGTGCGGTAAGCTCACTCAAATCTTCGCTTGACTTGGCGTTTTAGGGTGTGTTGGTCTTAGCTGAGGTGGCTTTGGGAACTCCCTACGAACCACAGGAAGCGGAAGACCTGACATACACCACCTTGAAGAAAACCAAGGGATGCGACAGCACGCACGGAGTCGGTCGTATGGCCGCTCCTGAAGAGGACTACGAGACCATGTACGTTTTTAATGCCGCATCAATCAATTTCCTCGTAGCTGCTGTGGCATTGCTAAACCCTCGGTTCTTGTGATCCACTAAAGGGAGGACGGCGTCGTGGTTCCCACCGGCGAGTTCATGCCGTCTCATGGCAGCGGCTCACTGCTATACAACGAGTTTATCGTGTATCGGCAGGAGCAAGTGAAGTTGCGCTATCTTGTCAGCCTCGACTTCCTCTACGAAGATGAGGATGACGCGTAGAGGAAACATGTAGCAAGGATACGTTTGCGAGCGAGACACAGCAGCAGTCCATATCGTTGTTGTCCTGTCTTCTAACTTTATCCCTATTGTGCGTCGCCGACTGCTTCGATAGCTTCAGGACACTACTATCGCCTTCACTCTTGTCACGAGCGAGCTCCCAAAAAGTGTCGAGCTACTTACCACCACAAATGCGCACTTGGCCCGCAAATATACAACGTCCAAAGCGTCGAGAGAGTGAGCGCGACCTCTTCTCCACTAGCTCTCGCGGTAAACTTGCGTGACTAAATAGGCGATCACATCTTGCGCGTAGCGGTCGACGTCGCCGTCGCCATCAAAGCTGCGCTGCAACTCCTCGCGACATTCCACCAGCGGCAGGCTGAATAGCGGGATGACTTTGTCTGCTAGCTCTTGGAAGTATCGGCACACCTGTTTCTCGCCCCGGATGAAGAACAGAGCCTGGATGCGGTTGGAGAACAGCGGGTACTGCTTTGAGGCCAGAAGTTCATTGTCCTCTTCAATGGTCGTGTCGTATAGACTCAGCTGGTGGGTCATGAGGTTGCGCAGGTACTGGAGCGCGCGAATCTCGTTGTCGAAGGAAATAGGCGGAGACGAGTGCGCCGGGCTCTTCATCTTCATGGAGGAGAACTCCTCCTCGGTGGCAACAATCAGGCGGGCGAAGCTGAATCCCTCGCGCGTGTTGGCATCCGAGTGCGAGCAGCTAAGACGTGCGTCCATGGTGTAGATGCCGCTCTCGTGCAGATAAGCTCGCTTGTCGTAGAAGAGCTGTCCATCGGCGGGCGAGAGCTGGAAGTCGATCAGCACTTCGTTCGGGTTGCGCCCGTCCTCCTCCGTGTTGTCCTCGACCGCGAAGCCGTAGTTGAGCAGGAAGCGGTGGTTGCACTTCTTGCCATACGAGTCGTACACCTGTGCGCCCGTGCCGATCGTGCCGAGCGACGTGATCGTGAAGGCGTCGATGCTCTGGTCGAACGTCCAGCTCGTTTCTCGAGGCCGGTAGTGATTCAGCATGTCTGCGAAGGGCACGAGCGCTGCCGTCTTGACGCCGTCGATGGTCAGGCCGAAGTTGCGGCTGCACACGATCATCCTTGCCCAGCTGAAGCGGTCCAGCGAGAACCGCGCGAAGGACGGGTCCACCCTGCAGATGATGTCGTAGTCTTTGCGGATGGCCGCCTTGCGCTCCTGGATCTGCTGGATGATGTACGAGCCCTTGAGCCAGCTCAGCTCCTGCTCGGACCAGAAGATGGGCATGTTGCTGAGCGTGGATGGCAGCGTGCTGTAGTAGTTCTGGAAGAAGGACGTCTCCACGTGCTCCATGTCCGTGAGCAGGAACATCATGAGGTAGATGTGCTTGGGCGCCACGAAGTCCACGTTGCGGGCCAGCAGCTTGCGGCCGATGTCCGTCTGCTTGCCCATTTCCACCGTCACTAGACACTTCTTGGGGATCACGAGGATGCGCTCGCCCGGCACCAGCACCTTGCGGCTGTGCACGCCGCGCACCTCGGGCGCGTACTCCTGCAGCGCCAGCTTCTTCGAGTCGGCGCCGTTGGCCTCCAGCCACTGGATCAGCTCCTGGCCCACCACGTCCTCCGCGCTGCTGAGCCCGTTGCGCGTCGAAAAGGCGGCGCTGGGGGCGGACGAAGCGGCGGTCGCCTGTGCAGAGGAGCTGGATGCAGCGGCGGCTGACACGGGCGCGCTGGGTGGCGCCGCGGCTCTCGACGTCGGCGGCGGAGGAGCGCTCATGACCAAGCGTGGGCAGTGTGAGAGATTGGGTGACGGTCTCGGGTATAGTCACTGAAGTGGATAGTGACAGCAGGATTGATTGGTTTGAGCGGTAATACCGGTTTTCCGGTATGCAGAGAAGTAGGCGTAATGTTAGGTTAAGCAGTTCGGTAGTCCCCGTACACGCCGGGGTCGACACGTCCAACGATCCAGTCGATTCTTAGCTTTAAATTGTGGATCGCTGGACGTGTAGAACTCTGGAGTATGGGACCCTCAGAATACGGTACAATGTACGGTACGTACATTGCACAAATTTCACAATTGACGCGGGATTAGTACGATTCGTACGATATACGATCATACGTCCGGATAGATCCGGATATAGATAACGCCCCATCCTTAAGTATCCACAGGGATCACGTACGCACAGAGATGTCTGTACGCACAGGGAGGTCTGCGCATGCAAAACATTTACACACACATTTGCTAGCTAGGTGCTTGGCCGCCAGGTTTATGATCTGTTGCTGATCTGGCGGCAGATACCGCAGGAGCTTCTTGGTGCAAGCTGTGCAGCCTTGACATGACTCACAATGCCAGAAGCTGCCTCGTCGAGAGCAAGCGCACAAGACCAGCAATCAGCGAATCATATCAACGCACGACGTAGCCCTCTTCTTCATCCTTGCAGTCGCTGTCATCGCCATTAGGGCGGCGACGACGGTGAGTGATTCCTCTCTTGGAGTTAGCACGTGGTCTACTGTAGAGGCTGAGGCAAACGACGACAGCCACCCTCCTCCCTCCCTCCCTCCCTCCCTCCATTCAATCCATTTCTAGATTTGCGCCAGAGGAGTCGAAGCGCGAAAGGGGTCGTTAACCGCGGAGGCTTGGCGCCTACACAACGTAGGATGCATGAGATAGTATTGATAGTGCGCCTGTGGTGAAGTGCTTTTCGAAAATTACATGCAAGAGATGGACAAGAAACAAAATGGATAACTAACCCAGATCAATGGCGTAATGGATTAGGGTCGTGGAAGTGTGTCCGGCAACAGACCCACCGAATTCATGTCAGGAACGACGACAGGGATCGGAGGGAGATATCTACGAAGTTCAAGTGAAGAAGATCCAGATCGAGCCGGATCTGATCTACATCGAAGATCTAGATCCGAGATCTGAGGTCGAGGCGGATCTGATCTACACCGGAGATCCAGATCCGAGATCCAAGATCGAGGAGGATCTGATCTGCATCGGAGATCTAGACCCGAGGTCCAAGATCGGGGAGGATCTCAGAGATGGGAAGAAGATAGCGACTTAGATCCAGTCGTGTAAAGGTTGTGAGGATAGGAGTTTGGGATGGGATAGGCTTAACCATGAATCAGAGTTGAATTTGCCTTGGAACCCACACGTGCCTCGCTACGCCAGGAACAGGGAATATATATTGACCCAAGGAAGTGTTAGCAAGGAAGGAGTGAAGTGTAATGTGGTGTAGAAAATCTCCAAATTGGGAACGAGCCTAAAACAGGACCGCCTAAAATAGGCTCAAGATGAGTCTTAGGATTGGTGAAGTACGGTACTCGACCGGTTCGTCCAGTCGCTGATTTCAAGAGTCAGAGAGATCTTAAGATCGACAGGCTGAAGAGGTGGCAAGCCAAAGAGTAGCTCAGAGAGCTCGTCATAGAGTCGCAGTGGTTGTGAAATCACTCCATTAGTACTTGATATTTGTATAGGAACACAAGGGAAGTAGGAGGAGGAGTCCTTTCAGGACTCCCGAAAGATATAAGATAAACAGAGCA
>LGSN01000131.1:0-59473 GCA_001314375.1 Phytophthora podocarpi | reverse complement strand
GTAGAGTTCATGCCTTTCTAGTAAGGGTTTTTGGGTCCGCGCTGAGCGCGAGCAGGGTGATAGATTTCTAGTGTCCTACAACTCATATATATCCGAACGGGTATACTATAGAAGTATACCAGTGCAAAAACAAGGCGAACCGGGCACTGTACAGTAAGAAGGCTAATGTGCACATCCAGTCGGAGACAGCATCACGTGCCCTTAATCCGTCTCTCTATCTCTAGCGTTTTCACCTTTTTACTAGCTTTTTGGTATACATTGTATTCCTTTTTTCTATGCTGGTTTCCGCTCGCGAGTGACACGTCACAAATCTGCGTATTCTTGGTACACCTTCTTGGCGGCTTTGACCCCAGGTGTCGTGCATGTATTGAGCTGGTGTAAGGTGAAGAGGAAGCCGCATGAGTAAGGAATAGTCTGTCATAGCACACACGAGCGAGAGGATTTACGATAAGCCGCCGCTGGACGACCAGCAGCAGCCAAACGCGACCACATTTTTCTAAAAATATTTGTTAGAAAATGTGACCACGAAAATCAGAGAAAATGAGATTGCGTTCCTCATGTTACTTTCCGTAATCAGGATGGTATTAATATAATTATAGTACTTTTTACTATATTCATATAAAAAAAGCATGACAATATTTTCCCCATATTGCTAAGTAATTATTATCGCTTCGAAGCTTATTGCACTAACAAGGCGAGCAATCACCCTTAAAATAGCACATTGTATATTCCGATCCCTGCTTCACAATGTGGAACGCATCACGACTGGTGAGATTACATTCGTGCGTTGACATATCGCTCTTTCCCACCACGCTTCCTGGCGCGCTTGTTGTGATATGAACTCAAAAATACTTGTACGATCATGACGACCTTTATCATTTGTATTTGCCTCAATAACAAGGTTGTTCTTCGGCCAATTTCTCAAGTTAATGTGAAATTGCATTCAAATTTGTACGGTAACGAAATGTACGGTATTCGATTATACAGGTTATAAAATTTGATGACTCTTGATGTTGAAGCAAAAATACAACCTCAGTGCCGAGTCATGATCAGTCGACTTTGCCGACTGATCATGACTCTTAATCCTGCGTATTACGCCTTGCGAGGGCAGTGCGTAATACAGCATGTACCTGACTGACATTTTTAAGGGGCAAGGCTACCAGGCAAAGGAGTGGACAACGGTGTACGTGTATACCGGTATACATGTAATGTATGATACCAATTTAAACAAAGTATCGTTAAGGCCTTTTAAACGACGTCTAGTAGAAACGCTACGAGCTTGAGCCGGCGGGGTTTGCATTTCAACGAATTTTTTTGTTTTTCTTATTGGATAATTGTGAACTTGGAACTCAGCGCTTTCTAATGGGCCTCTCTGTATATTAAATCGACTCGGAAGTTCCTAAAATGAATGTTGAAAACTAGAAATTGTGTGTTGATAAACTAAGTATTTAATCAGAAGTATCACTAAAATGTGCGACTTTGTGATACTTTCAAAAACACAGCATTTTGGTCTCCTCAGATTGCAGCATCTTTTCCTTCGTCGGCTTCCTTCAGCTTCCGCATTTCCTCTGCTTTCTTGTGGTGGGAAAGGTTAATCTTACCAGGGCACCGTTTGTGTTAAGTGCACACGAGGAGCTGAGGGACTGACAGGGGAGTCCTCATATCTGGTCGTCCAGGTATTTCATATACTCACTACACAGCATCTCGCACGTGAAATTTACAGATAACAATGTACGTACGAAAACTAGCGGCGCTGCTTCGTCGTCCAACCAACCGGCTTCGGCTGCTCTCGTACGGACACCTCCTCACCAAACAGCTCTGTCACCTGAAACAACTACTCCACTATTAATAGCTGCTCTTCATCGATTGCTTCTAGGTTTAGGACCATAGTCAAAACAGGTTCGCGGATTTCTTACATCCTGCCAAGCTCACCTCCAGGAGCCGGGCTGACCACAGTAGAGACTACAGCATTGTTAGCCTTATCGCGTGAGCTCGACAGCGCTCACCAGTCGTCGTCACTGCCGCTTGACATCCCATTATTGTCTGTTCCCGTGCGCGCGATCGGTCTTTTGTCGTTTTCTCCGCTGCCACATATTAATATCATGACCGCAAGCCACCCCTACTTTCTGAGGCCAATAACAAAAAACCTTAAAAAGGCGCTAATGAAACTTTTGTTTAAATTAGTCTCGAGAGTGGCTGCTGTCCCCTATTGAAGCATCTTCTTGTATATATAAACATAAACATTGATCCCAGTGAGCGAACCAAGCTGGTTCCCGCGTGAAGCGCGGTAGCGTTCATGCTTTTATAGAAAGGGTTTTCGGAGCGGGAGCAGGTGATAACTTTCTAGTGTTCTACAATTCATATTTAACCGAACGTGTTCACTATACAAGTATACAATTGCAGAAAAAACGAAACGAGCACAGTAAGGAGGCTATTGTATATCTAATCGGGGACAGCATCACGTGCCTACATGTGTCCAAATCAGGATATACAAACCTCACTTCGCAATTTCCCTTTTGTCCGCGAACGCAAACATGCGTTTGCACTGCGTCCTGCTGTTAGTCATCTTCCTCCTTTGGGAAGATGCTGAATCAGCGCTCGTAGACCCTGACCAGACGAACTTCGCTGGTGTCAACCTACGCGGCGTTCCTCGCTTACTCACTGCGATCAAGAACGCGGATATCTCGAAAACACGTTTAAAATCCTACCACGCCGCTAGCAGGGACACGACAGACAGCCAAGACAATGACAACGAAGCGAGGACTGCAAATTCATGGCTATCAACGACCACAGGGAAATGGACTAACAAGTTGTTTCTGCTGCTGAAAACCGATCCCAAGGTTGCTTTCAAAAGATTACGTCTTGGAATGGATGACGTGAAGTTCGACGACAATCCGGTGTTCCTCCAGTGGCTCCAGTACGTGAATATGTACAGAATTAAGAAAGGGAGATACTACAGCTTCGACGACATCAGCGTCTTCAGTTTGTTGCAGAAGACAAAACCGGAAGGGGAGCTGGTGACACTTTTTCACTCGCTTAGACAAGTACCTGGCATGAAGGATTTCGCTGACACGATGCAAATATTCCTGTTTCATAGTTCCTCAACCAGCCATAAATTGATGACTGATGAGTGGTTGAAGTCTCAAGAGAATCCCAAGATTGTCTTCAACCTCTTACGCCTTAGAGACGAGGCCTGGAAAGGTAATCCGCTGCTCCTTCAGTGGCTCAGGTACACCGAGTTGTACAGAACCAATAAGGCGAGCGATTCGTTTACCTATGTGCAAACAGTACGTTTCTAGATAGAATTCCAGAATGTGGCACAAATTGGAACACTCTTTCAATCAATCAAACAGTACCCGGACTTGAAGAAGCTCGCCGAGAATATACAGTATAACCTGTTCCAGATATTGATTAAGGAACAAATGGTAGACCCGACGAAATTTGCGGATATGCTGGCGATCCGATTGGGTTCTGGACAACAATTTTTGATGCTGCCGAAGACTGATCTCAGGTTCAACACTCTGGAAGCGTTTACCGTGCACTTCGCAGCACACCGGGGTGGCGAGGCTGTGATGGAGAGGGTGAAAATGTTCTTCGCCAACAACGATTTTGAAGCTGCATTTGCAGCCGCTGGGAAGCTTTGAGTTTTGTTCGTGATTTCATCTACATCGAAGCATCAAGAGAGCAAGAAACACTTCAATTTACCCGTACAAAACTTTTTCTGTTCAAATCCTGTTACCCACATGGATGTTTATCGAGCTTCGCGTTACAACTCCGCCTGCTAAACTCTCTGCGTATCACCGCAGCGCAGTACTTATCCCGACCGCATGGACTGGATAACCATGGCTACCCGGTAGTATTTTGTGAAGCGAACGCACGTATTTAGCCAATCACCGCCTCAGGCGATGCAGCGAAGCCGACACCTGAGTGCTGAAGAGTGAGAGCTGGAGGAGTACAAGGCGGCTCTGGAAGATCAAAATGATGATCTCCAGCAGCAGAACGAAGCTCTCGAACAGGAGAAGCAAGCTCTAGAGCAACAGCTGGAGAGTCAGCTCTGCACTCACGCGGGCAAGAGGGAGCAGTTGTGGCGGGAAAGTCGAGTGGCGGAGGGAGCTCTTATGCGCAAAAAGAGCGTCGTCGAGCGACTGGAACGGCGTCTAAGAGAACAGTCTGATGCGCTCGAAGCAGAGCGACGACGTGCAGACCAACTACAACAAACTCTTAACAGCAGAACTCAGCAAGTTCAAGCGGAGCCTGTAGCAAGTGAGCAAAATGAGAATTTCCGGCTACGCTTTCAAGAGCTCTCGGGTCTTATAGACCAAGAACGGTTAGCGAATACGAACCAGCTGTAGGAGCTCGAGAAGCGACTGCAGGAGAAGGAAGCGCTGTTCGAGCGAGAACGCGCACAATTGGTGCTGCAAATTTCTAGTAGTCGGAACGTTCAGACGGATATCAACTCGTCACTGGGCAGGGCGATGCCACACTTACGCAGTTTAATGGAGGCCTATGAACGAGGTCATGAAGATACTGAGGGGAATCCTGAGCATATCGATCTTACTCAGGAAACTGCAGAAATGACTTCCCCGACACCTGGACGAACTCAGAATCAAGATTTAACTCTGCGTATAAGTGAGCAGCAAGCTGCGTTCGATCAGGAGCGAGCTGAGCTATTGAAACAAGCAAGTGACGCAGCCAGAACTCAGCAGGATATTAGCCGACGAAATCTGATGGAACGAGAGGCAGTCTTAACGTGCCCGATTTCATTGGATTTGTTCGAGAACCCGGTTGTGACTGAATGCTGCGGCAAGACCTTCGTCGGAGGAGTTGGCGCAAGCACGCAGGCGCAGTTCGCTCTGTCCATTTTGCCGTCACTCTGTGTATCAAATCGCGACGTAGAAAAACTGGTAGAACTTCATCGCGCAGAACGCTCTGTTCTCGGGATTTCAGACGTTGTGGCACCAAGTCCAGCTACTATTGCGCCTTCTACTAGCCGTGCAGGAGTAGATGAGAGTGGCCACCGCAGACGAAGACGCGCGGAAGCTAGCGCTCGCCAGAGTCGACACCGCGAACATCGGAGTCAACGGGTGCACGCACGGTCTGAGGTTCCTCGTAATCAAACTTCAAGGTCTAGACATTCCACTGATACCTCAACTGCGAAGCCGACAGCAACGTCAGTTGCTGCGGCAGCTACTCGGTCACATCGCCGAGAACGTCTTCTTGTCGCCACTCCTCAACATCGAGCGCTGCCTTGAGTGTTACGTCTAGCAACACGACAAGTGTATCAAATTCGACGCCAACCACTACACGCGTGACGGGCGGGTTTATAATTCCGAGTGCTTCGACAAGTGCGACGTCAGGTACCAGACGTATTCGTCGCCGCAATCACTCAAGATCAAGAGCTGCGCAAAATGCTACTTCAGCTAACGGTTCGACTGATGCACCCAGTGCTGCACCAAGTGATTCAAGGCAGGACCGGTCGAACAGAAGAAGTGCTGCGCTATACATGTATCTCTGGATGAGAGCCCAACCGTCAGAGCCTGCTACTTAAATTTCTGCACCAAGAACACGTGACTGGTTGAGGCTGCCGAGCTCTAGTGTCGCGCAAAGTCCTGCACCAATTATAAGTTTAAGTTCTGCAGCGCCAAGAGCTGTCTCCTCCGCTGCGTCAGCTCCACGGACCTCGCGTCTTCGAGGCTCAAGGAGAACTCCTGAGCCAAGCACCGTGGCAGATGCTACTTCTCCGGACGAGTATGAAGCATTGAACCGGAGGCTGGCCGGACAGGCTCGTCGGCTGCAACGCGCTTTCCGTCATCAATTGGAGTCAGATCACGCCCACCCGCCGGACTAATCTACACAAGTCACAGATATTGAAGTAAATCAATTGCATACCCAATCAGCAGTCAGAACATCTTTTCCTCGACATGGCATCGCACGAGCACAGCTTCATCTCGCCAGCTACATGTAGCAGTCCAAGCAGTCCAAGCAGCCCGCAGAGCGCTCAGCAACTAGCTGGCGAGTCCAAGGCCGCTCTGGTGCACCTCGAGTCCGTCCTGGAGCAACGTAACCAGGCTCTGGGGGAGCACATCAAGCGCCAGAAGCAAGAGAAGGCAAGGGAAAACAAGAAGCTTGAACAAAAATTGCAGGATGAACGCCGCAATTTTGCCATCAAACGTGAGCAGCTGTGGGATGAAATTGACAAAGGCAGGATGGATCTAGAGCGGAAGAATGAAGACGTGACTCGTCTCGAGAAGCTTCTAAACCAGCAACAAATCAAGTGCGTAACGCTGCAACGACGAGCTTATGAGCTCGAGCAAAAGGTTCAGGATCACGGGGCGAGCTCAGCACTAGCCATCAACATCTTTCAAGCGGAAATGAAAAAGGCGAAGACGAAGCAAGAGCAGCTTCTACAGAAAATGGGCCGGGTGGAGAAGCGTTTGAAGGAGCAGAGTGCGGCGTTCGAACAGGAGCGCGCACGGTGGCAGCAAGGAAATATCGGCAGTGGTCGAAATGTACAAACAGGGATGAGATTACCACTGGAGTGGGCCGTACCTCACTTACGCGGTCTACTGGATGCCTATAACCGAGATCAAGCGCGTGTACCGGTAAACGCGAATCCACAAGAAGCTGGCGCAGGCCAAACTCAACTCGCCGAGACAGTTGATCTTATTCACACCGAAGAGGCTACTCAGCATCTGGCTGGGCAGCAAAATGCGTTCAATCAAGAGTGTGACCAGCTATTGGAGCAAGCAAGTGATGCAACAAGGACTCAACACGACATCAGTCTGCGCAATTTGGCAGAGCGTGAGGGAGTTCTGAGATGTCCGATTTCGCTCGAGTTGTTCGCTGACCCAGTGGTGACTAAATGCTGTGGCAAGACGTTTTCGTCGGATGGGCTACGTCAAGCACTCAGGCGAAGTTCCTTGTGTCCGTTCTGTCGTGCAACCAGGGTCTCATTCTATCCGAATCGTGATGTGGCAAAGTTGGTAGAGCTTCATCAGGCGGAGCGTTCCGTCCTTAATCTGCCAGAACTTTCAGCGTCAAGCCCTGTAGCTGCTAACCATACTGAGCGAAGACCCGATACGTTTGCTGCTCGTACCCACCGCAGTGGAAGTTCCTCTGGTGGACGTCAAAGTCGGAACCGAGAACATCGCAGCGAGCGCGTACACACCCGGTCCGAAGTTCCTCATCGAGGTCAAATGCTCAATCAACATCTGTACCTTCAACTGACTCGGATCACCCAACAGAGGCTTCTACCTCGTCCAGACACGTACGAAGTTCTGCTCCAAGAGTCACATCAAGTGCTACGCTAAGAGCTGTGCCTAGCGCAAGTCATCAGGGAGAACCAAGGCCAAGTGCTGTCGCAAGTGATGCGACTATATCAAGACAGCAGCGAGAGCCCGTTATTTTGAGGCGTCATCTGGCCTCACACTCCAGTGATTTTTCATTTCCTTCTGAGCGAAGTGTTGCGTCAAGTGCATCACAACCTGTTGCATCGAGCTCAGCGCCACGCGCTACACCAAGAGGACCACTACGTCCAACAGCAAATGCCTCTCAAGATGCTTCTACAGCTAGGAATCCAGGACAACCCTCCCTTTGGCTTTTTTGCTAACCCCGCCTGCTATCCCTCATGGACAGCCACGCGACATCAGCCATCCACCACGTCACGAATCTCAAGGATCAAGCTCTAGCGCTAGTTCCAACTCTAACTCTCGTAGATCAAGCACTAGCTCCAGCTCAAGCACGGACTCCGACACAAGCTCCCACTAAGTCGACTTCGAGTCCGCTCCAAAATTATCGCGGTAGTTGAAGTTCTGGCAGTTGAAAGAAAATCAAATAATCGCAATAGCCCACCCAATCGATAATCACCTTCTTTGTGGGTAGCAATTGCGGAGTTGGCGGACGAGCCCAACGCGGCACTCACCTGAAGTATGACCTTTTAACTCTTGGTCAGCTTAAAAGCAACGCAATCCGGTCCTTGAGCAACCGATCAAAGATCAGGAGCGAACCTTGAACAGAAACCACAAACAGCTCTTGACAAAACAACAAAAACAGCGACGTTGTTCGTCTATAGGATTTTTTCATGGGTAGCAAAGTGATTGTGCAGTGGAGAGACAACGAGCGAGCAACATATTCGTACTATAATAATTTCTTACAACTATAATTGCGGATTAACGCTGGTCGAAGTGAAGCAAGAGCCAAGGACTCGGCATCGAGTTTGATGTAGAGTTTGTGACCACGGAGTCACAAAAATAGGAAATCGAAAATAGTCCAGTTGGATTTTACCATTAGATTTTAGATGCACCAGACAGCCACCCGCGGGATGCAGACACGTGGGCGCCGCCGGGAGGACGAGTGTGCGCAGCACAAAGCGCTGTTTCTGAACCTGGCGGCGGAATCCAAGTCCGTTCTGTTAGAACTCGGGTCTATCCTCAACCAACGCTATCGGAACCGCGGTCCCGGGCAACAGACGCAGAGCGTTCTTCGACGCAAGAACGAGGCTGTAAGTCGCCTAGAGCAGTTTATCTCTGAGCAACAGAGATCCTGTGAGAGGGAGGAAAGATCAGATCAGGAGGACCATCAAGTTACCGTCGAGAGACTTGAGAAGCAACTGCAAGATCAGAGCGCAGCGTTCGAACAAGAGCGAGTGCGTTTGCAGCTGCAAGCGACGACCACTTTAAATGCTCAGACGGATCTGAGCTCGTCACTTAACAGGATGTTGCCGCAACTGCGGGGACTGCTGGATGCGTACGATCGAGAGCAAGGACAGCAAGATGTTACAACAAGGACTGTCACGATAACGGGACAAGCGTCGAGTCAAGATTTAACTCGACGTTTGACTGAGCTACAGAGGGAGTTTGATAAGGAGCGAGCTCATCTCCTAAATCAAGCAAGTGACGCGGCGAATACTCAGCAGGAAATCAGCCGAAAGAACCTGACAGAGCGTGAAGCTGCGCTGACGTGTCCAATTTCGCTGGATTTGTTCGAGAACCCGGTCCTCACTACATGTTGCGGGAAGACCTTTTCGTCGGAGGCGTTAACCCAAGCACTGAGACGGAATCACCAATGCCCAGTTTGTCGCGCGTACAGAATATCGACCCATGCTAACCTCGATATGGCAAACTTGGTGGAACTTCACCGCACGGAGCGCTCGGTGCTTGGCTTACCAGAAAATGTTGCAAGCAACTCCACGACTGTCGCGTCTGATGCCACGGACAGGTCGGTGGTGGAAGAAAGACCCAACGCGGCATCAGATCGTGGTCGTGAATTGGTGACCTCAGCTGCACGTGAACATCCCCACCGCAACCAAAGGAACCAAAGAGTCCAAGCGCGGTCTGAGGTTCCACATCGTCAACCTTCAAGAACAGCCACTCAATCTAGTGCTACGGCAAATTCAACGCCACCAAATGCTGGTGTAAGTACCGGTATTAGGGGACGTCGCAGAGGAGGACGGGGTTCTAGTTCGTGTCGTCGTCGCACTTCACGCTCAAGTGCTTCATCAACAACAACTGCTACATCTCAAGCACCCCACCACGTGATTTCGAGGAACGACACGATGCCAAGTCCTGTGCAAAGTCTGTCCTGGAGAACGAGTAATGCTGCTTCACAGTCGTCAATGGCAAGTGCGGCGCCAAGTACTGCAGGTAGTGGTGTTTCAGGCAACGGATGGGCCCAGGGTGGGAGGCCAATTGCTGCTAGCTATTCAAACCGGGGTTCTTTGCTTGATCCATTGTTTCCGCTGAGGTCAAGCTCAAATGCTGACCCACTACAGTCAAGTAATTCCATACGTTACGGTCGCGCACCTACAGACGCCGAGTTCAACTATTACCCTCACGCAGGCATGGGATACTACGACTCGAACTCGGACTCGGACTACATGTACTAGTACAATTCTGCGAAGTCCCTAAACAATCGAATAAAATTGGACAATGCACAACAGCTTTCGCATTTGTACATGTACGACTCGAACGGTGACATCACACAACAAGACGCAGACTCGAAGCAAACGCAAGCGGCAGACACCTTTGGATCAAGAGTATGCATGGTGTTTCTGAAGTTAGTTGACGAGCACTGAAAGACCTCAGGTGTGCGCTGAATCAACGCGTATCCAGATTTGTCCAGCACGAAGACCTGCAGGGCGAACACTCCACGCGAGCAGCACACGCAGTTGAAAACTACTACATGTACTGCAGCAAGCAGTCAATAGAAGAGCAGGTGAACAAACCCAGCAGCGACACTGAGAGGACAAATTGAGAAGCTGCTGCAGCGACTACTTCATTTCTCGAGGAGGTAGAAGTCTTCCAGGTACGCTGTCTACAACTCAAAGTACTGTGCAGAACGCTGTTTAACTTTTAATTCGCCAAACGACGGGGAAATTTCCTCGTCACCTCCAGGAAGGAAGCGTCGTCGTGAGTCGATTAATCAACTCGCAATAAATGCAACACAACCTGGTGTCCAGCAACTGCACAGCTGTGAAATTTGCAGGGCAAGCCAGTGGTAATAAGTACTTCTATTTCTTTATGCCCTTTTAGCATAAACTTTTTCAATCAATTCACTACACTGAATAATGGGACGCGACATTGGCTGTGTGAGCAAGCAACGGTGTTCTCAGTTGACACCTTGCAGTTAGTTGTAATAGTGCGAAGTCAATCTAACTGAAAACTCCATGTCGGCGGTTCAAGCAGAGCTCGATCTCAATCAACGTATCCATTTCCTCAAGCAGCAGATCAAAGACCTCGACCAACAACTCCAAAATGAATGTAGCTCGTCTGTGAATGTACGGGTCCAGCATATGCACGTATTAGCCGGGCTGAAGAAGACACTCCAGTTGAAGGAAGAAGTGGCAAATCAACTATAACGGCGACTAAATGAGGCATTGATTGCGTATGAGGCACAGCGCCAACGCGCGGGTCTTTTACAGCGGGCTGTTGACAGCAGAGCTGTGCAAGTCCAACGTGAAGGTGCACTGAGCGAGCAAATCAGGAGACAACAGCAGCAGATTCGTGACCAACAGGCAGCCCTCTCGGAAACCACGGCTCGATTATCCGAACAGCTGAGAGATGCGCAGAAGAATCTCGAGCGACTTCAAAGGAGTGAGGAGCTGCTCCGAATGCGTCTGCAGGATCAAAACGTGTTAGAACAAGTGCGAGTGCACGACCAATCGGCTGATAGTCATGGATCAAGGGGCACTATACCAAATACTTGCATCCAAGAACAGCGAGGAAGTGCCCGGCAGACCGACTCCGACAAAGTCCAGACTACTCAGCTTGAGCAAACGCCAAATCACGATCTGAGCCAGCGTCTCAATGAGCAGCAGCGCGAGGTCGAACTAGAGCAAGCAAGTGATGCAGCAACAACTCAACAAGACATCAGTGTTAAGAACCTGAGAGATAGCGATACAGTTCTGCGGTGTCCGATCTCGCTTGACCTGTTCGCTGACCCCGTTGTTACTGAATGCTGTGGCAAAACTTTTCGTCGCAGGCACTGACACGCGCGCTTGAGCGAAGTTTGTCGTGTCCGTTCTGCAACGAAGACGAAGTACGGTTCCACCCGAACCGAGATATGGCGACGCTCGTAGAGTTTCATCGTTCGGGACGCTTGACTCTCGGTGTACAAGACATCGTAGCGGCTTATCCACCAGCTTCTCGTACCGGCGACGATGCAGAAGTCGAGCAAATACCTGATGGACCAACTGGGCGTGACCGCAGCAGCCACCGACACACCAATGGATTGAGCACGCGTCGAAATCGACACGAAGAACGTCGGAGCCAAAGGTTGCAAGAGAGGACTGCTGTATCTCGTCGCCGATCCACCAGGTCAAGCGCACAATTGACTGCTATCCAGGCTCCAGAACCAGCAACATTGCTGGCAGGGGCGTCAAGCGCCGTCGAGAGTGCTGGGACGCATAGACAAACGCGTTCTTCTGCGTTGCGTCGTCAATAGCCAAGATCCAATGCTACGCCCGGCATGGCGCCAAGTTCAGCGCCAAGTGCTGCGTCAACTGACCCGCGCATCTTATCCATGTTCTTGTAGGCCTGAATCCCGAATCGTTTTCTTCCTTTTAGCCGTTCACACGCACGGTGTCTTTCAACTTGTTGTCAGCCTCGAGAGTCCAATTCTTCAGACTGAAATACAAGAAATTACTAATTTGACCATAAGCTTGGGGTACATGGCTACACTTCATTGGAGGCAAGAATGCGTCAATATGACTCGTCTCCTAGCAGCCTCGTGGACGCCGCCACGTGCGTATGGAACCAGTACTACCCAGAAGACCATAACATAGGTATCCGCCAGCCCGGAGAGACCCGCTCCGTGCAGTATTACAGCCCAATCAGCGACACCGACGGCCGCTTCCAAGCCGCCATGACCTTCCTCAACTGTTTCCGGCACGGCGAGCAATGGGCGCCACTGCTTCAAGTAAGAAACACCTTCGCTTATTGCATAATAATACTACAGTAACTAATTATTATAATTAATATTTAACAATATTATGTTGTAGTGTGATCTGACACAAGCCAACGTGACGGTAGTGTGGCTGCACTACACAGAGCTCATTCGGACCGGGACGGCGGACTTTGAGCGAGTGGTGACGGAGAACATCGAGGACGTACTGCTCTGTCTGGGCATCGCGCTGTGTATGCGACGTCATGAGCTTCGAGTAGAAGCTGAAGATGATATCACCAGGAAATGCAGTGTGACCGTGGATCGCACTAAGGTTACAGTTCGACTTCATGGCGTGACGCCGGTGCTGCCCATTGCAGCGCTGAAAGCGGATGTGGTGAACCAGTTCGTCAGTGTTGTCGGCACAGTGGTGAGAGTGAGTGCCATCAAGCCGTTAGTCACGAGATGTGACTTTGTGTGCGCCAAATGTAACGAAGCTACGTCGAGAGCATTCCCTGATGGAAAGTTTATTCCGCCGCAGAGGTGTGAGAACGCGCCATGCCGAGGCAGGACGCTGCTACCGAATCGTTCGTCGGTGGATACGGTGGACCATCAGAAAATCAAGTGAGTGGGAGGCAGGCATGCAATGAGTCTACTTGCGATTGAAGCTAACTACGTGTACTTACGCTGTTGTTGTTATTCCCCAGGCTTCAGGAAATGGAAACCACAGATGTTGGCCCTGGTCGCATGCCGCGAATGGTAAGGTTTTGCCTAAATGAGGTTGGACTTGTTCTTTGCTAACGTGGCTATGGTTTGACTCGAAGATTGAGGTGGAATTGTACGAAGATCTTGTGGACTCCTGTATTCCAGGTAACGTGGTGACAATCTCTGGTATCGTTAAAAGCATCAACTCGGAAATCCATGAAGGAAGGTACGGCAAGCGTGCGCAGGCGAACAGTCTTTATATTTTGTACATCAGCGCCAACTCGGTCGAAAACTCAGCTAAGGTAAGCTATATTATCACGTTTGTCCGCCGACTGATATTTGGATATTTGACTTCACACGTGTGGTTTCCGCTTGCTTCTAGGTGGAGAAGGATAAAGACAAAGCTTCGGACATTGATTTCACCAAGGAAGACCTGGAGCAGATCAGCAACATCATCAACCAAGGCAACGTCTTCGATCACCTTGTCCATTCCCTGTGTCCCGGAATTTACCGCAATGATATCGTGAAAGCCGGCCTGATTCTGGCATTACTCGGCGGAACGCGAGACTCGGACGATAAAGATACTACGTGCATGCGCAGAGCAGATTCTCACGTGCTGGTTGTTGGAGATCCTGGTCTGGGTAAAAGCCAAATGCTTCGGGCTGTGTCCATGATTGCACCGCGAGCTGTGTACGTTGGTGGAAACACAACCACCACGACGGGGTTGACCGTCACTATGGTGAAAGATGGATCAGGCGACTACGCGCTGGAGGCTGGCGCTCTCGTTCTCGCAGACCAGGGAGTGTGCTGTATTGACGAGTTCGATAAAATGGGAATCGACTATCAGGCATTGCTGGAAGCGATGGAGCAGCAAAGCATCAGCATTGCGAAAGCAGGTATCGTGTGCAACCTGAATGCACGGACATCGGTCATCGCCGCCGCCAATCCTAGTGGTGGCCACTACGACCGCAGTCGCTCAGTGGGAGAGAATCTGAAAATGAAAGCTGCACTGCTTTCCCGTTTCGACCTTGTTTTCATCCTGCTGGACCGACCGGACGAAGAGAGAGACCGACTGTTGTCAGAGCACGTGATGAACTCACATGCGCGCGACAAGCGAAAGTCAAGGAAGTGCATGCGGGGTAGCAGTGCACCAATGAGTTCTTGGGGCTCCAGCAGCTACGCTGATGAACCACCAGCAAGTGGCTACGAAGAGGCAGTAGAGTCTGGCCATCGAATGCTGTCGCACCGTCTCCGTCAGAACGCGTCAGAGTACAGCATGAATCCCATTCCCCTCTACTTCGTGCGCAAGTTCATCGCCTACGCTCGCCGGTATGTGCATCCACGCCTGTCCTCCGAGGCCGCCGCGGTGCTCCAAAAGAAGTACCTGGAGCTACGCTCAGCGGGTGAGGGCCAGCAGAACCCGACAGACAGCATTCCGATCACAACACGCCAGCTCGAGTCGCTGATCCGCCTCTCGCAAGCGCGCGCCCGAGCCGAACTCGCTGAAACAGTCTCTGCTGAGCATGCACAAGACGTCGTTGACATCATGCAAGAGTGTCTGCTGGACACGTATATCACTGAAGACGGCAATCTCGACTTTGGCCGCAGTGGAGGCATGAGTCTGGCGAAGAAGGTGAAAACGTACGTCGCACGACTCATGAAAGCTGCAGCCAGACGCAACACCTCTCTATTCTCGATGAATGACTTGCTCGAAGTTGCCGACAGCATGGGGCTCAAGGTGGACGACTTCCGGGATTTCGTGGATATCCTACGCAACGAGTGCTACCTGCTGAAGAAAGGTCCTGGACAATTCAAAGTGCAAGTGTCGTCCTACAATATGATGTGACCCTACAACTATTGTACCCACCAGCGTATCTAGGGCGAGCAATAGCTCCAAAAATGAAGAGGAGAGGTCCGAATAAGAAGTGTAAAGGGGTTAAACTGAACGAGACTCCAAGGACTGTTCTTCCACCAAGTGTGGGGGTCTACTTGATGTTGAGCTTCTCGCGACGGGCCTTGATCTCCTGGTCCACGATGTCCTGCGGTCTCTCGGAGGAGAAGAGGTCGTGGCCAGCCTTTTGCTCTGCGGGGAGGAGGAGGACAAGGTGTCAACAGCTACATGAATGCGATTGACACGCGAATGAATAGGACAAACGCAGCGTACGCTTCCGGATGACGGGGTAGGCGCAGATGGCCAGGCAGATGGACGTGCCGACGAACACCTTGCCGCTCTGGCCGAGCGGCAGCTTCTCGAGGAACGTGAGCAGCATCTTCACGTGCGAAGTCTCTTGAACGCTTTCTGTCCGCTGCTTTTGCTGCGTTTCCAGGTGCCATGTACCCGTCGAAAATGATTAGCGGGGATGACAGGTTACCGGTTTTAAGATGATTGGCTTCATCGTGTTGAAGTGGCCTGCCAATCAGAGTCCGCAATGAATGCGCTGCCCGTTATGTGATTGTTTATACCAAGCGAAGCCTTGATGCAACGGTGGAGGCGTTTGTTAAGGTTGTTGTTGCTCTGAAGAGAGGATCTGAGAGGTGATCTAGGGTAAGGCCTCGTTTGCATTTCGCGTAACGGACTTCCCGTCTCCAACTGCGCCGATCGCCCATCAGGGCGGACCGTGAAAACTATCTGTTGGCAAAACGGTTTGTCGTGAGCGTTGGTAATGTACTCAACAGTGCGGATCTCACACAGAGATTGCCGTGACAAGAGCAACAATTCGCTGTGACTTCGGTCAGCGTACATGTATACGGTGAACACAGTTCATTTGCTCGCAATCAAACGGCTAACGTTATGTCAACTGAGGGTATTCAATTGGGTGCAAGTTAAACGCAAAAGAGGCAGCAGCCAAAGAGGCTACCGGTATTAACACGTTGGTCTGTAGTATTGTGCAAGTCGCAAGTTGAGGTGAGTTCTGGCCTGCTACCACCTCCTATTACGAATGAATTCCTAGGAAAACTTGACAGCTACAAGTACAGGCATCAAGGAGAAACCAACGTTAGTCGTGTTCTTTAGTGCGCCGCGTTATACCGTACTCCACACCGGAACCATACTTATACATGTAAGTACCGGTATCAACATGCACGCTGCTCTGCGAACTACACAATTGAGCCTACAGGTCGCCGTTGCTACGCCATTTCAGAACGTGTAAGACCCCTCAGCAACACCGCATGCTCCATGCGTGCATGGACGCCCAAGAGAGCACAGCCCGATTGAAGTCGCCGCTGCATTGCAGCGCGAAGAAAGTGCCGTGAGCAACAACTCGACGCTGGGCGTCTGCGTGAAGCGTTTGTGGCTTGTACTTGAAGTAGCTCGCTGCGTTCGGCCGCAAAGAAGAGCACGAGCGTACCAAGACAGCGACATCTTGTCGGACGTGAGCCAAGCACAGACGATTGCTCCACCCGCTTGCGCCACAAATGCCAACGCAGTTGCAGTCCGCCCCAAACCATCCCGCCGGAAGGGTCCGGCATTGCCGGACCGGCAACACTGGCGATATGTATGCCTCGTGCCGTCATCATGGGTTGCCTGCTTCCCTCACGTTGGACATTGCCAATGTCCTGGCTTGAGTGAATCCTGCGACATGCGTCAAACGCTTTTGAAAACGCATACAAAACCTGCGAAACTCGATCTTGTCGAGGGAGGAATGAAGCGCCGCTCCAAAGTCAGAAGAAGAGAAGTCGCGTACATCCATCGAGGCTCATCGACCGGCATGGAGGGCGCGCGCCAAGGCCTGTTCTCGCCCACGAATGCCGACGGCTTGGGCCCCGCCGCAGCCGCAACGCCCACCACGTCTCGCACGCGCACGTCGCTCAGCAGTAAACTCAGCATGGCGCCGGACGACGCGTTCGCCCGCGAGCCCGAGTGCGGCGTGTGCTCCAAGTCCTTCAACATCCTGCGACGCCGCCACCACTGCCGCAGCTGCCACATCGCCGTGTGCAAGGAGTGCGGGCGCAAGGCCGTCGACCGCAAGAAGCCCGAGCGCACGCGGCCGCAGTGGTACTGCATGGGCTGCCTGGACGACGACGCCACGCTCGAGATCACGGACTCGAGGCCCAGCGTGAGCAAGCGCCGGAGCTTCTCGTCGACGACGTCCACGTTTCCCCCGAATAACCCGCCACAAGTCACAAATGTGAGTGGATTTGACAAGTTGAAGTGCACTTGGGCTTACCAGGTGTTTTTTCTATGCTAACGGGTGGTTTGTTTGCTTTGATTGATAGTTAACGAGCACGGCCAAGTTTTGCATTGAGTGTGGCAATGAGTTGCCGCCAAGAGTGAAGTTCTGCATTGAGTGCGGCACGTCAGTGAGGCAGCAGTTGCTGTCGCCTGTGAGTGTGGACGGCGTGGGGGCTGGAGAAGTGGATCGAGGCAATCGAGGTTTCCGGGACTCGTTGGGCTCGAACCTGATGGTCATTGATGAGAACAGTGGATCGCCCACGGAACCGACGGACGGATCGGAAGATGACGCACCTGTCGAACAGGAACCACCAGAGGATGATGTAGCGGTGGAGAAAAAGGTGGACGTGGAGAAAAAAGTGGATGTGGAGACCCCGGAAGAGGATGGCGAGGCAGCAATGAAGGCGAAAGAGTACGAAGAACTGGTGGCGCAATTGCAGGCTGAAAACGATAAGCTGCGCAGTCGTGTGGAGAAGTTTAAGCGCAAGATCTCAGAGTCAGAGCGTCGTCGGCTAGAAAGAGAGGAGGAGCACGCTCGCGCGGTGTCTGAGGCTACTACGGCTGCTGCCGCCGCTGCAACGGCAGCAGCAGAAGCCCAAGCGAACAATCGAAGTGCGCCGGAACCGGCAGCTCAGGCTTCACCTGAAGCTGCAGCGGAAGCAGCACCTACTAGCAACGGAGCGAGTGTCGCTGCGAAAGACCACCCAGACTACTTGAAGTTCTTCAAGCTGTTGACGATGGGACTGCCTGCTGAACAAGTGAAGATGAAAATGGAAGCGTCGGGCGTTGACCCATCGATCCTTGATGACCCAGATGCGATTATTGGAGGTTCTGTTCCGAGCGCGTCAGCTCTGCCCGCTGCAACGGGTGGCACCCTGGTGAAGGACGATGAGCAGTACGCTAAGTTTTTCAAACTTTTGAAGATGGGGATGCCTCCTGAGCAGATCAAGCTGAAAATGAGTTCAAGTGGTCTCAATCCGGACCTTCTTGATACTCCGGATGCACCAATGCCCGGATCTGGTAGCGCTGCGACACCAGCGACGGCACTCAACCAGGTGATGACCGTGAAGGAAGACCCAGCCTACGAGAAATTCTTCAAGTTGGTAAAGATGGGGATGCCGCTAGTGCAAGTGAAAATGAAGATGAGTGCCGCGGGCGTGAATGCGGACTTGCTCGATACGCCTGATGCACCGTCTCCTAACCAGAAGGCGGCTGGTAGTAGCAACGGCGACGGCCTTCTTGCTGGTCTTCCTCCTCCGACAGAGGCGGTGAAGGTGGATCCATCGGCATTGAAAGCGAGTTTGGCCTCAAAGGTGAATAAAACGACAGCCTCCAAGAAACGTGAGGAGCCTCAGCTTCCTAAGAAGGAAACCGTGAAACCTAACGTCGAGTTGCGCCCGCTGTTCTGGACCCGCGTGCCTGTCAATGTCGTCAGTAGCACCGTATGGATGAAACTGAACGATTCGCATGCCGAGCTGGACGTGGAGGAGATGGAGTGGATGTTCCGCAAAAACCCGGTGGACGCATCGAAAAAACAGGATGAAAAGAAGAAGGAAGCTGAGAAGGTGCCAGCGCAGCCCAAGGAAGTACTCCTTTTCGACCCGAAGAGGCAACAAAATGTGTCAATCGCCATTGCTCGATTTAAGATGTCATCGGAGGACATTAAAAACGCTATCTACGCTTTGGACGGCCAGAAGCTGGGGTCTGAAGTGCTGAACGTGCTGATTTCTATCTCGCCTACGTTGGAAGAAATTGACATGCTCAAGAATTACGAAGGGGACGTAAAGCTGCTTGGAAACGTGGAGAAATTTTTCCTTGATCTTCTGACTATTCCGCGCTACACCCAGCGTATTAAGTGCTTCAGATACAATTTGCAGTTTGAAAATCGCATTCTGGAAACACAGGCGCAGTTGGATACACTGGTTGCTGCTACGGACCAAGTGACCGAGAGCGACAAGTTCCGCCGTGTCCTGGAGCACATTCTGGCGATCGGTAACTACTTGAATGGTAACACGCCTCGTGGTGGTGCTTACGGTTTCAAGCTTGACACCCTTATGAAGCTGCACACACTGAAGTCTGTTGATCCTCGAATCACTTTGATGCACTTTCTGTTGCGTCAACTAGAAGAGAAGGCCCCGGACGTCATCACGTTCGCCGGAGAAGTCCCCCATATTGTGGAGGCCAAGAGGTTGTCTCTTGATCAGCTGCGTGCCGATCTGTCCTCGTACAACACGGAACTAGCGATGTTGAAGGGCCAAGTGCGTGCTTCTAAGAATGATCACATCGAGGGCGATAAATTTTACGAAGTGATGACTCCATTTGCTAAGGACGCAGAAGAGGTACTGGAGGAGCTGGGGCGTGACTTCAATGGCCTGGAAACTTCCTACCAAGAGCTTGTTAGTTCTTTTGGCGAGGATCCACGGAAAGTCGGCCCGATGGAGTTCTTTACTATCCTGGGCGAATTTGTGACCGAGTTCAAAAAGGCCTACCGCCAAAACCAGACGAAGGAATATCAAGCCATCTACGAGGAGGCTGCAGCCGCGCGTGCTGCAGCAGAGGCTGAGAAGGCTGAGCGACTAAAACGAGAGGCCGAGGAACGCCAACGGCAAGAAGAGGAGCGACAAGAAAACTCGCAGGAGACCAAGGCGATCTATGCTGATATTATGTCCATCATCACTACTTGGGCTGGGAAGCATTCGCCGGGCAACGAGGATGCAGTGATCGAGCAGTTCAAGGACACGTCACGGAAGTTTGGCATGCATGAAATAACAGCTGATGAATTCTGTGACCAGGTGCGGCAGTGTGTTGGGTCGAAATGTGCAAGCAAAATTATTCCAAACAGTGCCAAGCTTTTATCCGACGAGGGGAAGCAGAGTGTGTTACTTGAGGCATTTGCACGCTTCAAGGAGCAAGTGAAAAAAGAGAAAGGGTCGAAGAAGCAACAACGCAACTCGCTGGTGTCTCCACCGTCCAAAGGGCGTGAGAGGGCAGGGTCATCTTCGGCGGCTCGCAGGCGCAACAAGGTGGTGGTCCCGCTTCCAATCAAAGACATCGAGCCCGTTGTCGGAGAAGAGGCACAGCTGTTGCACAAATCTATCCTAGAAGCAGTGTTGGCGGCGTTTAGTGGCGATGCGAAGAAGATGAAGTCGTTCACGTCACATACTCGCAAGTACGGCAACGAGCAGATCACAGCGCACGAGTTTTACCAGTATTTAATGGATTCCTTCGACCCAGACTTCGTTGGGCGTCTGGTGCCGGACCTCGCGCGCCTACTGCAGGATTCGGAGAAGCGGCACGCACTGATTCGCGCGCTGTGTGAAAGCGCACCGGGTTGGGCAAAGTTCGCGGGTTTATAGAATGGCACCTTGGTGAGCATCGAGCGAGGAAGCGTTGCAACAGTAAGGTTGATACTGTCCAGAACCTCGCGTGGACCAGGGTGATTGGTATGAATTGGGGGAGCTTCGCTCCACATTTTTATAAGGAAGTTTACAGAAGTCGCTGCCCATGGCTGCAGCTAAATTTAACGTGATGGAGTCAATGCGATGAGTGGTATTTTGATTCAATTCGAACTAAGCACGAAGGCTGCCGGAGCTGGTTTGCGAGACGAGTGGGTAATCGCTGTAGTGCTTGGGTCTGCGCACTGCGGGGTCGGGCAGCGCGCTGCCTTTTTCTTGCTTGGCGCGCCAGAGATCCTGCTGATCTTTCAGGCCACGGACCCAGCGCTTCATGTCACCTTTGCTCTCGGCGCGCAGGAAGTAGCTGCGGTCGGGGGTCTTGACCACGAAGCTGTACACGCCGTGGTCGCCGTTCTCGAACCGTCGGATGGACTCGATGCTCAACAGGTCGACAACCTTGGACGCTTCCTGCGAGCTCTCGTGCTGGTAGTACTTGAGTTTCTTACCTTCGAGGGCGAAGAAGCGCTTGTTCCACTGCGGCGTGAGCAGCCGCTCCGTGGCTTTCATCTTGTAGAGGTAGCCACTGATGGGAACGGGGCCGCGTTCAGCTGGGGTCTTCATGCTCGCCGTGGCTCCGTCGACAATCGGCCGGCTGTCGCTCGTCGGGTTGGTGGCAAAGTGCTGACTGCCAGAGCGTTGAAGCCAAATGCCTCGCCATCTTATCGCGGGTTGGCGTTGATTGGCAGTTGACGTTGAAGTCGCTGCAGTCCGATTTTAGAAGTTCTAAATCGAGAATTTCTATTTTTAGTTTGTGAATGACAAAACCAGGTGTAAAAATGTAACTGATGTGGCACTGTGTACGAGATACAGTCATCCTGGATGTCGCTAACGTTGATGCCAGCGCTGCTGCATATCCTTGCATTGCTCGCTTTACTGCTGTCGCTACTCATTGCTCCAACGATGACGTCTACAACTCGACCATTGACGCTGCGTGTGGAATTGCAGCAACAGCTCGGACTGCCGGAGACGCTGCAAGGTCCAATGATCCTGAGACTGGCAGACCATCCAGCTTCACTGACAGAGCTGCAGGACGTACTTCAGCAGCGGTTGACAGAGCGTTTAGCAGAGAGCAAAACCATCGACCAAGTATCTACCAGGCTGGATATGATAATTGAGGTCTATAACCAGAAACAACAGCACTTTTCGCCGCTCGAGGAGCTCTCGCAGCTCGGACGCCGTTCGAGACTGAGCGTGACTCTCACCAACACGGACGAGCTGTTCCCAGACCACACTTGTCTAGCATTACCGTCGAGAATCTTTGGGATCGATGTGGCAGCGGGTGAGCAGTTTGCGATTGATGGAAGGGTGGTGCATATTGGAGAGGTGGGCAACTCGGGCAAAGGCACGGGGCTGACGACGTGGGACGGATCGGTCGTGCTGGCCAAGTATCTGGAGCACCAACGTCGCGATGATATTGCTGGGAGTCGTGTCGTGGAGTTGGGCGCCGGAACGGGATTAGTGGGGATCTCTGCTGCGCTGCTGGGAGCACGACAGGTGATCCTGTCGGATCTGGACTATGTGGTCGACAATCTCGCCAAGAACGTGGCGGAGACGATGAAGCTTGCAGCTAGCGCCGGCAGACCCGTCGAGGCCGATCTCTCTACCCGTGTGCTGGACTGGTTCAACCCGCCGACGGACTTAGGAGATGTTGACTTTTTGCTGGCGTCGGACGTCGTCTGGGTCGAGGAGCTCATCCCGCCGCTCGTGGCGACTTTCGACACGCTGCTACGCCATTCGGCCGTGAAGACTCGAATCCTCATGTCATACCAAAAGCGCAGCATTGTGTCGGACCGACTGCTCTTCAGCGAGCTGGAGCGCCGAGGCCTCGTCAAGACGCGTGTTCCAGCGACAAGTTTGCATCCGGAGTTTTCCACTGGCCGGATCGACGTGTGGGAAATTGAGCGGGGCGACGCAGAGCGAAGCAACTAGAAGGCCATGGTCGAATAGAATAAAACATACAGCAAAATAGCAAAGCCAATGTTGCAACTTGCAGCATACAACTGCTTCAACTGCGTAATCGCTCGCTTAACGAGGGCATCCAAACATTTCGATTGGCCGTGACAAGTGCCACATGAAGACACGCGGAAACTTTACCTCTATGGAACGTGATATACTTTGACTTCAAAATTTACTTTTCAAAACTTTCACTATTTATTCCTTTGTAATTACATATTTCTGTGAAATCTAAATAGATACAAAAGAAATGTTTCCGCGTGGCTTGATCTTCGGAAGCCATCGGTGTCATTCCCGCATTTGCTCCGTTCCAGCCACAAGATGCTCGGCTCCCTGCGCGCCCCCGCCCGCCGCGCGGCACTCCTGTCGCGTCGCCACGCCTCCTCCGAGAGTCTGCAGTGGGCCGCTGCCATGAACAAGCCGTTGGCCGCGTCGGACCCAGCACTGTTCGACATCATCGAGCGCGAGAAGCAGCGCCAGCGCGACTGCATCAGCCTCATCGCGTCCGAGAACTGCACGTCCGTGGCGGTGCTGGACGCGCTGGGCTCCGTCATGTCCAACAAGTACTCGGAGGGCTACCCGGGCCAGCGCTACTACGGCGGCAACCAGATCATCGACCAGGCCGAGGAGCTCTGCCGCGCGCGCGCGCTCGAGGCCTTCAACCTGGACCCGGAGCAGTGGGGAGTCAACGTGCAGTCGCTTTCCGGCTCGCCCGCCAACTTCCAGGTGTACACGGCGCTGCTGGCGCCACACGACCGCCTCATGGCGCTGGATCTGCCGCACGGCGGCCACCTGTCGCACGGCTACCAGCTCGGCCGCAAGAAGATCTCGGCCACGTCCATCTTCTTTGAGAGCATGCCCTACCGGCTGGACGAGAGCACGGGGCTCATCGACTACAACGGCCTGGAGAAGACGGCGGCGCTGTTCCGACCCAAACTCATTGTGGCGGGCACTAGCGCGTACTCTCGTCACATTGACTACGCACGTATGCGCGAGATCTGCGACCAGCAGGATGCTGTGCTGCTCGCCGACATGGCTCACATCAGCGGCTTGGTGGCTGCTGGCGTCGTGCCCTCGCCGTTCGAGTACGCGGACGTAGTGACCACTACGACGCACAAGTCGCTACGTGGACCTCGTGGAGCCATGATCTTCTACCGCAAGGGTGTGCAGCACGTGGACAAGAAGAGCGGCAAAGAGGTCATGTACGACCTCCAGCAGAAGATCGACTTTGCTGTGTTCCCTGGACTCCAGGGTGGACCTCACAACCACACGATCGCTGCTCTGAGCACGGCGCTGCTTCAGGCGCAGAGTCCGGAGTTCAAGTCCTACCAATCGCAGGTGATCGCGAACTCCCGCGCTCTGGTGGCTGAGCTGATGAAGCGTGGCTACGAGGTGGTCTCGAACGGCACAGACAACCACTTGGCCCTGGTGGATGTGAAGAAGTCGCGTGGTGTGGATGGCGCCCGCGTGGAGTTTGTACTTGAGAGCACCAACATGGTGGTGAACAAGAACACGGTGCCCGGCGACAAGAGCGCCTTTGTTCCTGGTGGCATTCGTCTGGGTGCGCCTGCACTCACGACTCGAGGCTGCACGGAGGAGGACTTCCAGCAGGTGGCTGCCTTCCTTGACGACGGTGTGAAACTCACGGCTGAGTTGAACGAGCGTGCTCGCGCGCAGGGCGTGAAGAAGGTGAAAGACTTCAAGGACTTTGTCGCCGATGACACCGAGGCGAAGGAAAAGGTGGACGTGCTCAAGCGCGACGTGACTGCATTCGTGCGCCAGTTCCCTACCATCGGCTTCAGCGAGGAGGACATGAAGTACAAGGACTAAATTTCGACTCCATTGCTGATGGTATGAATGGCATGGTGGCTTTGTCGCCCCGATGTATTGTTCATCGTTCGATCCGTCTGTTACTTTACCCCGAGGCTCTCTGCGGGGATGATCAAGAGGACGACTTTGAAGACGAGGCGGCCCCTGCCCCCTGTCATTGCTGTAGCTGGCAGCATGGCCCTCTCTTGCCTCCTGCACAAGGCACGGAGCCTGCGGGGCTCAATAGACCGATTGAATCGAAACCATTAACATCATCAATGGAAGAGTGCTGAACTTGCAATTCTCGTGCAATAGTGACCACGCAATGGCAACAAGACAGTACCGGTAGGCACAGAATTCTAAATTCGAATTGCATCCATTTCATTCGATCAAAGCCGAGAATCCACTGAAGAACCCGAGGGCTCGATACTGTATCCATGCTCGAAACTTTCGAGCGAGCAATACAACGATCTACCCAAAATGTAGCCATTTCAAAAATCTCCCCCGTCTAAACCGATTATGATAGCAGGTGATGCATGGAGAGCACCAGGTGGCGGGCGATCGTAGTTGCGTGCGAACCACGCCAGGATCTGGAAATGCCAGCTAGGCTTTTCCAGGCTGCCTGGGCCAGAAGGCAGCGACATGATCTACAGCATTTAAGGAACTGCGGAGTTCCTCCTCACAACGCCACCAGGAAAGTGCCGTTGTGCGTGTCGTGGTTGGTTATTCAGCTCTTGCACTAAGTATCGAGACCTGTCGTAGGTGACAGGTGGCAACAGCGATCCAGTATCGAAAATCGAAACCCCGTTGCTAACGAACATACTAACTTAGTTGGGAATCTTCGGTCGAGTTTCTGACTATCTCCAATGCTGGCTCTTTTATAGCAGTAGAGCCTTTTGTACTGTATCCACGGGTGAGGACAGCTACATGTATAATACTGTAATGTGACAGCGCCTTCCACGGCTGCAGCGCTGTTCTCGACACTGCGTGGGGTTCACGTACATGCTGCGCGTCCTCTATATGAAGCGGACATCTCCATTATGGTCGAACCAGGTATTTCCCAAACCTATTTCGGGGCTTCAAAATTTTTTATTAGTGGAGGTCATACAAAATCCAAGTCAAACTTAAGTAAGGGCTAGGGCCTAACATCCCTTCAGAGCATTCTGCTCGACGTTCGTGACTGACAGAAAGGGAAACGGAAAGCGCAGCTCTCGCCCATTCCGCACGCTGCCCGCACGCGCCCACAAAGCCGAAAGCTCACTTCAGCTAAAGGCCCAAGCCGTCGGACCAAGCACGCAGCAGCTACACGCGGCGGACGGACGGACTCCCCCGCACGCAGCGGATCGGCTTACTAGGTACAGTAGCTAAGTACTGACTGCGCTCCACTACAGCGAACCTGTCTTCCATCTCTCTCTTCTCGGCCGATGATTAAGAAGGAGAAGCCCGGAGACCGCGGCCTGCAGCGGCAGCTGTCGGCCGCGCCGCCCCCGCGCCGACGCGCCCCGTCCAACTACCAGACGGTGGAGGACGTGGCGGCGGAGCGCGGCGTGAGCATCAGCCGCCCGCCCATGGACAAGTTCCTCCCTCAGCAGAGTCAGCCGCAGACGCAACAGCCCATCGGGGCGCTGACGTCGTCTGGACCCATCCGCCCGCCGCGACCAGGCGCCGGCTCGTTCGAGCTCCTGCAGGCCAAATTCGGCTTCCAGGAGGGCAACGTGCGCAACCAGATGGAGCACTTCGAGGTCTGGGTGCTCAACTACGAGTCGAGGATCCTCGAGGCCGCCGTGACCCCCGCGGACACGGAGAACGCCATCGAGACGATTCACGCCAAGTTCTTTCGGAACTACGTCAAGTGGTGCCAGTTCCTGCGCACGCAGCCGTTTCTACTGGACACGGCACCGTACCCCGGCGCGGCGGAGCGCCAGATTGCGCTGTTCCTGCTGATCTGGGGTGAGAGTGCAAACTTGCGCTTCATGCCCGAGTGTCTGTGCTTCCTGTACCACAAAATGGCAGCGAAGCTGGATGGACTCGAGAAACTGCCCAATGCACCGGAAGGGACTTTTCTGCGTCGCATCGTGCGCCCACTGTACTCGGTCGTGGGCAAGATGCGTGATGTGACGCCCCAGAAGAACGGCGCCGGTGTGGATCACAAGAACGTGACCAACTACGACGATGTGAACGAGTTCTTCTGGAGGGAGACCTGCCTGAACTTCGACGAATTTAACGTGGCGGAAGCTGTGAATGTGCGCGACTACAAGACGTTCAAAGAGCGACGCAGCTTCTGCAACCCGATGCTGGCGTTCTTCCGCATCTACTTCTTCTTGCTTGTGATGCTGCACATCCTGATTGTGATCGCCTACGTGGCGTATCGCTCGGATCCCGACGACACGGGGGGATTCGATTTCTACGCAAACTTCTTCACTTCCGACATCACCGACATCCGCAACCACTCCTTCTACTCCATCTTGATGACGGTCAGTGGCTTGCTGGCGATGAAGGTGGTGCTAGACGTTTGGATTGATGGCACGCGCATCTTCAGCCGCATTATATACGCCGTGTCGGTGTTCATCCGTCTCGTGTGGCATACGGTGTTTTTCGGCCTCTTTACGGCTGTGAACGTGGCACCATACAAGACAGTCGGCTCGAGCGACTTGCTCTCGATGGCGCCCACTATCATCATTGTGTACATGGCGCCGATCGTGATCGTGTCGATCGTGCAGATGTTTTTCCGCGGAGTTATCTGGAGGTCGGCCTTCCTGAGCTCGCTGGACGGAACACGTGAGCAGTACATTGGTCGCACGATGGGCCAGAGCTGGGGAGATTTCCTGGGCTATGGAACGTTCTGGACGGTTATTTTCGTGTGCAAGTTCTTGTTTAACCTGCAACTCATGGTGAAGCCTCTTATTGGACCCAGCGTTGAAATCTACAACGTGGATGTTTCAGCTGCCCAGCTCGAGAATGGCATTATCGAGTCAGACCACAACATTGCGTTCCTCGCCGCTATGTGGGCGCCCGTGTTCCTCGTGTACATCTACGACTCGCAGATCTGGCTGGCCATCGCACAGGCAATAGTGGGTGCCTGGATTGGTTTCCGACTCAAGATCGGCCACTCTGCTCGCATTAAGGAGTTTGTGACGCGCCTTCACGAGGCACCCACTCTTTTCGACGAGAAGGTGGTGTCTGCTGCGGCCCGCGGCCAGCTTGCAATCAACAACAACCCGCTGTCGTCGAGCTCTGTTGCCCCTGATGCAAACAGCCGCCTCCGCTTTGCGGTGGTGTGGAACGAAATTGTGAGCAGTTTCCGCTTGTCTGATTTGCTGGACGACCGAGAGACTGCCATCCTTCAATACCAGATCTCAGACACTGGTGCCGTCGAAGAGCCCGTGTTCCTGATCGCTGGGGAGGCACAAGCGGCTGCGGATATCGCTGCCAAGGCTAAAACCAAGCGCATGAGCGATGACCAATTATTCAAAGACCTCAAGAAGGCAGGAGTACTGGGCTGCGCCAACAATTGCGTCGACATCATGTTCCAGATCTTGCGACAACTTTTGGGCACTCAGGACTCAGAATTGGTTGGTGTGTTCCACCAGATCCTGGCTGGAGGCAGGGTGAGCGGTGTCGTGAACCTCACTCACATTGGACTGGTGCGCGAGAATGTTGTTGACTTGCTTGCGAGCATCTTGGATCTGCCAGAGCCGACTGTGGTGCCTACGGGCGGCACTTTTGGCTTTCCGCACGACCAGGTTCTGGTCGTTGTACAGCGTCTGGACGCTCTGCTGAAGAGCATTGAGCTTATGCTGGAGGAGGAGTGGATGGCGGAGAAGCTGCGTAAGTCAGCGTTCGCTAAGATGACGCCTGATCTTGCTTATCAAAAGGAGCAGTTGCTGTCCATCTTTGCGGATCGCATTAGCCAGCGCGACTCAAACTCGCCTACGCGCACGACCTCGCCGAGCTCCAATGAGAGCGTTGTGTCGCTCTCCACGCGACTATTCTTCTTGCTGACCCTGGATGCTGCGGATGCGCTGCCACGTTGCCATGAAGCTCAGCGCCGCATGAGTTTCTTCTTGAACTCTCTGCACATGAAGATCCCGACCATCGACTCAATTGCAGCGATGAAATCATTCTCTGTGGTCACGCCGTACTACAACGAAACGGTGCTGTACTCGGTCGACGAGTTAAACGGACGTGTGGACTCAAATCCACTTTTCCGCAAGGTAGAACAGAAGGGCCGTGACCTCAGCATTTTGAAGTACCTGATCACTTTCCACGACGACGAATGGGGCAACTTCCTTGAGCGTGTGGGTGTGGCTTCTATGGACGAGGCACTAGCTGAGACGCCGACGCAAGTTCGTCTTTGGGCATCGATGCGTGGACAAACGTTGGCACGCACGGTGCATGGCATGATGATGTATGAAGACGCGTTAAAGATGTTGCGCTGGCTGGAAATTGGCTCGGATGAAAACATTTCACACTTGGAGAAGATTAAGCACATGGATCGCATCGCAGGTCTGAAATTCTCGTACGTGACCAGTTGCCAGATTTACGCCGACCAGCTTGCGGCAGGAGACTCGCGCGCTGCGGATATCGACTTGCTAATGCGCAAGTACCCGAATTGGCGTGTGAGCTACGTCGACACGATTCGCCCACCTGCAGGCAGTGGCACAGAACCTCGTTATGACTGTGTACTGGTGAAGTCGGATGGTGATGAAATCGTCGAAGTGTACCGCTATGAGCTGCCTGGCAACCCACTGGTTGGCGAGGGTAAGCCTGAGAACCAGAACATAGCTCTGCCTTTCACCCGTGGCGAGTACCTGCAAACGATCGATATGAACCAGGAGCACTACTTCGAAGAAGCGCTCAAGATCCCGAATTTTCTGGCGACTGCTACGGCAAACGGACAGAATGTCACCATCATCGGTATGAAGGAGCACATCTTCACTGGTCGAGCATCGTCATTGGCACATTTCATGACGCTGCAAGAGTTGGTGTTCGTGAGTCTGACGCAGCGTGTGCTGGCGAACCCCCTTCAGAGTCGTATGCACTACGGTCACCCCGATGTATTCGAGAAATCGTTTATTATGTCCAATGGTGGCGTGTCCAAAGCCAGCAAAGGTATTAATCTGTCTGAAGATGTGTTTGCTGGTTACAACGTGGCACTTCGTGGTGAGAAGGTTACACACCAAGAGTTCATGCAGTGCGGCAAGGGTCGTGATGTGACCTTGAGTCAAATTAACGCTTTCGAGGCCAAGCTGTCGAACGGTAGTGCTGAAAGCTCGCTGAGTCGGGATTCGCACCGAATGGGGGCTGGCATGGACTTTTTCCGCTTGAACTCTATGTTTTACGGTCACATGGGCTTTTACATCTGTAACGCACTGGTGGTGCTGTGTGTGTTCGCATACGCGTACGGCAAGGTTTACATCGTGCTACACCAAGAGATCGAGGAATCTGCCATTATCACGACGAGCTACCTGGATGACCTCGCAGAGGTGATGAACACCCAGTTTATCTTCCAGTTCGGTATGCTTATGACCATTCCGCTGATCGCCACGCTGTTTGTGGAGTACGGGTGGCACCAGGCCGTGGTCAACTTTGTGGAGCTGGTCGTGACTCTTGGTCCAGTGTTCTACATCTTCGAGACGGGCACAAAGTCGCACTTTTACGACATTGCCATCATGCGTGGTGGGTCTAAGTACCGTGGTACGGGTCGTGGTTTTGCCATCGTTCGTGAAACTATGGTGAACTTCTACAAGGAGTACGCTGCTTCGCACTACCGCAAGGCTATGGAGCTGATGGGCCTGATGCTCATCTTTGGTATTTATGGTAATTTCAGTATTGGTACGAATGTGCTGGCTGAGTACTGTGCCACTGCGGACTTTGACTGCGACACGGACCCAGACCAGATTCCATCGAACATCACACTCTTGAACTCGTATAGCTCGAAGGGCCAGGACTACGGCATCGCTTCTTTTGCTGTATGGCTGCTTGGCACGTGCTGGCTGCTTGCGCCATTCCTGTTTAACACAGATGGCTTGGATTTTTCTAAGACCGTAGTGGATATCACCTATTGGCTCTCGTGGCTCATGTCAGTAAAGGAGGCAAATGATGACGAACGACTTCTACCGAACCACATGAGTAGCCATCCTTCAGGCCCGGTAGACACATGGAACGACTTCTACAACTATGAGGCCAGCCTCATGTATCCCATTGGTCCAATGAGCCGCTTCGTCTACGCAGTCCGTGAATTCCGTCACCCGCTGGTTATGTACTATATCTTCATCTACTCGTTCAGCTTGAGCGACATTGGAATGTTGTTGGCGTGTGTTGGTGGCATTGCTGTTCTGTTGTGGATCGGCGGCTTTGGCTTGGGAATGTGCTTGCGCAACAAGGCTCGTGTTCCGCGGGCTATCCTGTATGTGTTGATGGTGGTGATCATTGGTGTGGCACCGTTTGTTGTGGGTTCCATGCAAGATTGGGACGGCATCAAGTCCTTCTCGCTGACGGTGTCCATTTTCACTGGACTATTCTCGCTCTTGCACTACCTGCAACTGCTGCACGGATTGTTTGGACTACCCGTTGCTAAGTGGGGTCTCGTACGTGAACTTGCCTTTTTCTTTGACGTGATTGTGGGCCTGTTCCTGGCGTTCCCGCTTATGGTACTGTCGGCTTTCCCGTTCATGAAAACTATCCAGACTCGAATGATGTACAACGGCGGTTTCTCACGTGCCCTGAGCTCTGGTAGTGAGTTCGCTGCCTCGCTGAGCGTGGTTGTGGGTGGTCTAGGTGGTTTCACGTACGGCTGGTTGACATGCCTCATCTTTTCGCTGGGATATGTGAACTCGTCATCAGACAACTTTGTGAATGAATCGTTTATCTACTTCAACAACGAGACGCTAGACGGCGCATTGGATTTGACTATGATCAAAGTGTACGCTGCTGGCGCGGCTGCGGTTGGTGTCACCCTGAGTGGCGGTCTAGCGCACGTTATCGGCCGCCGCTGGACGATTGAGGTTTCGTGTGTGGTAACTTTCGCTGGCTGTGCTCTCGTGTGGCTGGAGTCGAGCTCGATGGTGGTGATCGGAGTCTGCTTGGCATCGGCGGGTATCGCAATGCTCTCGCTCGTGTGCCCGCTATACAACTTCGAGATTTGTATGCAGGGCTGGAAGGGCAAGGGTGTGCTGATGTTCCTCACAAGTGCTGCACTAGGCTATATGATTGAGGCGGTGCTCATTAACGACATCAATGCCACGGCCATGTCGGAGAACTGGAGTAATTCGCCATACCATGACTGGCAGTGGCAATTTATCTTCGGTACCATTCCGCTTGTGCTGCTTGTGCCAAGCATGTTCTTCCTACCGGAAAGCCACTATTGGGAGTACCGCCGCAAGAGCGACCCCAAAGCGGCCGAGGCAACGCTGATCCGCCTGCGCCAGCGTCATGATGTGATGGAGGAAGTGGGTGAGATGAAGGACTCGTTCGTGGTCAAGGACGGTCGTGTGAACGTGCCATTCCGTATCGTGCTAGTGATCGTACTACAGGCTACTTTCGCACTTTTCACTTCCGGTGCATTGCTACACCGTGTGCTCGTGCAGCCGTCTCCCAGCCAATCTGGCGCGCAGACATCCAAATGGGAGATTTACTACGGAATTATGACCTTTGTGGGCGCGGTGCTGAGTTTGCTCACGGTGGACAACTTGCGCCGCAAGACCATCTTCAAGGACGTGCTGCCGTTCTCGGCAGCGTTGTCGCTTGCGTGTGGCGCGCTGGGGCTCGCAGACCAGGAGGACAGTGTCGTTACCCAGATCTTGGTATCCGTGGCGTTTGTCAGTGGTGCACTGAGTCTCACGTGCGGCACATGGCTCACGGCTATTGAGGTGTTCCCTCCGTACCAGAACGGACGATACATCGCCATGTCCTTCGTCGTGTACTACGCCGTGCAGGCTTCGATCTACGTGGCTGAGCCGTCGTTCGCTATCAGCCACTTGATCTTCGCCGGCCTGTGTCTGTTGCTCACGGTCTTCATGTTCATCGTGTGCGCCAGCTCCAAGTACGGCGCTATTGAGCTCAAGAGCGAGAAGAAGATGCGCAAGGACGCCGAGGCCGCCCGCAACACGCCGTCCTTCATGGCCCGCGTCTCCCGCTCGCAGAGCTTCCTGCGCTCGCGTTCCCAAGTGCGCCGCTCGTCGTCGCACTACTCGGCAGCGAATCTGACCCCGCAAGAAGGCAGCTACTCGAACTTCGCGTCTCCCGCCGGTCTCAACGTCAATGGCGGCACTCGCCGAACATTAAACGGCTCGCAAGCGTTGTAGAGGCCGTTAACCAACACTCTTACGCCCAAGCACGAACTCAAGGGACGCTGGACGAAGAGAAAACAAAGAGAAGAAGAGAAGTTACCAAGCTTTAATATATGGCATTCATGCATTGTTCAGTTGCCTTTCCAACCTGGCAAGTTGAAGCAAGTGGAAACGTCTCTCCTATTGGCTATTAGACGCGTTGTTTCTACCAATCTGATCCTTCCGTAGCTGCTCGTATCTTCTGAGAACCAGAAGAAGATCATGGAGGACCTGGACACGACGCGCTCGGACGTCGCAATGGAGAGCTCCAGCGCCGACACGAGCGACCCAGGCCTAAGCGAAGGCGTGTCTGCATCTGCTACTGAAGTTGCGGCATCTCATGCGCAGTCGGAAGCCCCAAGAGCCGACGCGGAGGCCTGGAGAGAGGGCGACGAGGAGGACGGCTGGATGCCCAAGCCTGCACGGCTGCATTCGGGCAGGACGCGGTCCTGCGCCGCGTGTTTCGCCTCTCTACAGTACACGGCGGCGACGAGCTGGGACGAGTACCTGCAGAGCGAGGAGTATCTGCGTCAGCTGCAGGCCAACGTCCTGCAGGACGCCTTCATCTCGTCCTTGATCTGCGGGGAGAACACGGCGGGCGACCTGCCGACGGAGCACAGGATGCACAAGAACAGGAAACTCAAGTGCAGACAGAGTGTGACGGACTACAGGAACATGACGAGTGCAGGAGTCGTGGACAGGTCAGGGATGGAGAAAGGGTCCATCAGGACGCTGGAGGAGATGCTCGTGGAGGCGCTGCCGACGCCAGTGTTCACTCACGTCCTGGAGAGGCGGCTGGCTGTGATCTCCCACAGTTCCAAGATCGCATGCGAGCTCATAAGTCATGACGGAGTGAAGAAAATCCCACGACCAGTGGAGACTGCGCCCGGGAACGAGGAGTTGCACCATTTGGCAATCCATACGCTGTCGGCGTTGCTGGGAACTTTTGACTACAAGAACCCGCAGGCGTTGAGGTCCGTTGAGGAGCTCTCGCAGCTGTTGACGTGCTTCCCTGCGCTGTCGCTGTACTCGTTCTGGAGTCCGACGAAGAAACCTCCGGATAAAGCGTTGCTGTTGAAGAAGGAAGCGGTGGAGGCGTCGTCGGTGACGTCGAGTTCCGACTCGCATGGAGCGCATTGCGCCGTGGATGGAGTGGATAACACGTTCTGGCAGTCGCAACCAAGACCAGGAGTTGTGTTTTTTATGGTGAGGGCGACAGAGTTGGCGAACGTGACGTCGATAGCGATTCACTGGCACATGAAGTACGTTCCGCACACTGTCGGTGTTCAGTATCGTCCTGAGGGAAATGATACTTTTGTTCAAGTGATTGAGGACCGGACAGTCTCACCGTCTAGCCCTACGCTGATTGAAACAAGTTTCCCTTCGTCCTGCCAAGAGGCCCGGATTGTCATGTCGGGTACTCCGTCCTCGAATCGTAATGGAACGTACGCGATTGAGCACCTGCGGCTGAACATGCCCGCGCCTGGCTCCCTTTTTGCGGACCCCAAGTCAACTCTAAGTGCTATTGCTCGTTGGCTTCTTGGTGCTGTGGAGACTGTTGATGAAGTCATGGCGGCAGAGGCTATAGGGGCACTGAGGGCCTGGGCTTTATCAACAGCATCACTTAATGTCACGATGCTGTTTGTGGATATGCTACTGCAACTTGATGTTCAAGACGAAGATCACCGTCGGCGTAGAATTGCAGCGCTTGCAGTAGGACAAGGGCGCTTTCTGCTAAAGGGAATTAACGCATATCATCGGGAAAAATCACAGCGATTGGCGCACGAAGGGGATAAGGTCGGTTTTGGTGACATTCGCAGAGTTGCAGCCCTTTTTGAGTCATCGGTCTGCTCAGCTGGTGTAGTTGTCGAAGACGGAGGTCTCGTTGTCAGGACGCGAGAAACGAGTTACCAATATGCAGCTGTGAATTGTGGAATATCTTCTGGAAAGGCTTCGTGGAAATTCCGTCTCGATACTGACACGCAGGACGACGAAATGACTTGCTTTGGTGCTGCTATACTTCCTGTGACGGTAAATGGCTATGATTCATCCCCCAGTCTTTGGATGCTGCGAGGCTATAATGGCAACCTGTATGCTCGTGGACACAAACTAAGCCGAACGATTGGTAAAGCGCACCCTGGCGATATCGTTCAAGTTGATGTTGACATGAACGAAGGCACTCTAGCGTACAAAATCAATGGTACGGATTATGGCGTGGTGTTTACAGATCTTGCTGGACATGATGTACATCCTGCCGTCTCGTTCTACGGCTCGGGGAAGGTAATTACGTTGCTTGGAGTCACAAAGTGGGACTGCGCTAGCTCCGGTCCAGTTGACATCGACCCGGTATTCCTTTCAAGCATGAGGGAGTACCATTTTTCTGTTGGATACGGAACTTTAGGGAAGGGTGGTCAGCTGGGATATGCAAGTAATGGAGACTCGAATACGCCTTCGGGCAACGCATCAGCAACGGGAAGCACTTCGATTCACATCAACGGCGAGGCCAAGCAGCGCTGCTTGTCGACGCATCCGCCTTCGCACGGTGATGCCTACGTGATATACGACTTGTCTGAAGCTTATCACACGGTCAGCGGTGCGGTCGCTATCAATGACGACACACGCAATGAAATCCTTCAGAATCGCGGTGTCTCATTGGTGTTCAAGATATTTGGCGACGATAAGTTGCTGTGGCAGTCAAAACCGACTTCCGAACTCTATCTAATTGAGCAGTTTGAAGTCGATGTGAAGAATGTGCGCATGCTGGAGCTTAAGGTGTCATGCCAAGGGTCGAATCACTGTGCACACGCAGTCTGGGTCGACCCTTGCTTACATCCTGTTGAAGAGTGGGCATGCTCAAAGTGCTCTTTTGTCAACAAAGGTTCATCAAAAGTATGCACGGTTTGCAGAAATGGAACCCGCGACAAAAGTTCGACAACAGTAGAAAAACTTACCTTAGAAGGAGTGTCGAACGAATCAATGCCATTGGCGTTCATTACGAGTGGAGACGTCGTTCAGGATTCGGAATCACTCAGTGAGCTTGGCGCCACAATCGTCAGGCAAATCTACGATTTATACCAACTTCAGCCGGAGCGTTCAAGTTCGACCATATCATCTGCAAAATCCTCTGTCCAGTTTGAGGAGCCGTTTTGCCGCCAGCCGAGCAAGGATGTTTTTTCTTTACTGCTGACTATACTCCAGCGATTCCATGTTCAATGCGTTAATTCTGGAGAGGATGACTGCTCAAGTAGTGACGCAAAACACGCCCGAGATGGTTGTGTGCATATTCTGGGAATTATCAGTGCCAACTTGGAGAGTATTGAATGTCATGACGTGAAGGATCCTGCTGCAGAACTAGGCGTGTCGACAAACTTGGTCGCTGATCTGCGAGGGGAACTCGAAGCAATCGCACGCATTGGTGACGAAAATGATGCCTCTCAAAAGTTAGCAGACGACATCGAAAAGGCCGCTGCTCAGACTATTGTGGCTGGAATCTCTGTTCTGTATCCCTCCGCGATAGAGAAACTGGAATTACTGCTTCAATTGTTGCGGTTGTATATTATACGCCCGATTGACGTCACCTCAGCGAGCTATTTCGTCTTGGCATCAGTGATGAAACTTCTTGCTACTCCAGGACCAGATGGGATATTAACTTTCATGCCTTTTATGGCAGCCGAAGTTGCTAAGTGTAGAGGATCAAGTTTTAAGGAGACTGACGAAGCGGCATGGATCTTGGCAGTGACAGAAACGGTTGGACTGCTTATGCAGGTTGTGGTGAATGCGCATCGGAAACATCTTGCAGCTGATACTGATAGCACACAACCTACTTCAAACGAGTCGGATCTGAATCATGACGGACTGTCCGATGTCGCAATACGCCTGCTGAAAACCTATCAGCTCTATTTGCTTTCAGAAGCTGTAGAGTTGACGAAAACAAATGCAATCGAGAACGACCCAACTACTCCAAAGCATGCGAACGAACTGAGAGCAATGCTCCAACAAAGACTTCAAGTCCAGGAAGCGACTCTCCAGTTTGGATTTCTTTCCTTGAACGCATATCGGGATCTGATTGACAGTACGCTCGCTTTCCAGGCAGAAGAATCGTTTCTGCTTTCCCAGGCAGCAGCGGCTCGCCAAGCAAGTTTCCGTTCGTATAAGATCCCGTTGCTATCGGAAGTACTGCCATGGTTTGTGGCCTGCTTGTGCCTGTTACGTCGCCAAACGTGGCTTGCCCGGCCGATACTCCCGGCGGTGGTTAGACTTCTCGAAACGCTAGATCACTTTTGCTCGGAATCACAGACTGTAAGTAAGTCCGCGCACCGATTTCAACGACTGGAGGCCCATCAGAAGGCACGATTGATTGAAGCACAAGAAATGGAGCGCGCTGCTGCGCTTGAAACGGACCCGAGCTTCCGCTCACACACATCCAAACGGTTGTATAATGTGTTTCATCAGCTTTACACCGGCGAAAAGGACCATTTTGAAGGCCAGATTGGTTTCCAGTTTGAAGCAACAAGCTCCTTCACAATCGTCGCGCTGGGGCGTTCTGTTAACCTGACCAGGCATGGTGGAAGGCTAACGCGTGAACATACGATTCGACTGTGGGAGGAAGGATCGCAGCTGCTGGTTGCTCAGGTCACAGTCGGAGGGAGTTCCAAAAAGGATGCATTAGGTTATGCTCTGGAGATGCTACCGTTTCCTGCAAAAATTACCCAGGGGAAGTTGTACCGGTTGACGACACAGGAGTTTGCAAATGGAGGAGACCCGTGGTACAAAAAAGAAAACCTACCGGATGAAGAGTACGATGAGTCTTTTATCAAAATTTTGAGGGACTGCTACGCGTCCGGATCTGTGGGCTTTCCAGGATCTCAAAACATGATGGGTGCTGCGTATGGTGTCCCGACGTTCATGGTCCAAGACGAAACCCCTCTGGCTAGCCTTCCGCGGTTTGTTCCTCCACACGGTTGCCTTTCCCTACGATTCGATACTAAGACGAAGTTGAACTCGGTCTGCATCAGCCACACGGGAACATCCGCCTACGTAAAAGATGGTACGGATACTTGGCGAACTTGTCTTTTACGAACGGCATTTCTTCATGGCGTTCATTCTGTGGATTTTGCCCTCAAGTGCTCGCGTGCTGGAGGAACAGTATCTGGTCATGTTTGCATTGGAATTGATTGGCGACAGCCACAGGAAGAGTGTCGTTTAAACTCTCAGCTATCTGCTTACGAAACCTTTGTGGGGGAAACACCGACAAGTATCGGGTGGATGCCCTCTATTGGCGCCGTTTGGGTAAAAGGAACGCGGTATGATTACGGGCCGAAGCTTTCTGTTGCTGCCGGTGATATTTTCACAGTAGTTATCGACTACGACTTACAACTCCTGTCGTTCACGTACAACGGGAAAAGCTTAGGGGTTGCGGTGGGGCCTCAGGAATTCCACCCTCTTGGAACAACAATTGAGGGACTTCCTGGAGTGGTTATGGCTGGCGTATCACTCTACGACTCCCAAGATGTTGTTCAAGTACGCCCGTCAGGGATCGCGAAGTCAACCCTCCGTATCCACTGGCTGTTTGACTTGCACAACTCACTAGCATCTCTCGCTGGCCGTATAACCAGCACACTGATTGCTGGGCACCCAGTAGATGGTGTGGAAGAAGAGCTGCTACCTTGGCTGCAGTCACCATTACTTAGTGGGGGCATTGCTGAGTATTCTGGCGGGCAGGATCAGTCCGGGCTGATTTTGCCGTTGTTCTGGCGTGATGCGCTTCAATCCGAATATACCCGTTACCCGTCAAATGATCAGACACGTGGAAGTGGAGTCTTGACGAGCTTCTCGCAGAATACGCCATCAAGTGTCGGAAAAGATTCTGCATTGAGAAAGCGCAGTTCTGGAGGACGCTTAGAAGCTACTGAAGCTGTTAATCAGCGCGACCCTGAATTTTGGGGAAATTGGACAGCGGACATGACAGAGCGTGGACCCGTGCAACTCATCATGTCATGGCTAGAAAAACACTGCCCAGATCGTACCTTCTTGAGTCGACTTGGAAGATTCCCACCATGCGAACGATGGATGTTTGCTGCTTTGATAATGCATGCACCATCTCACGTACTCCAAGAGGTGCAAGCAATCGCTGCAGGAGCTGGGGCAAGTACGGCTGGTGAAGTCGTCGGGGCAGATTTCTTCGCTGCCCACACGAATCTTACTCCATCCGATGATCTAGTTCGTGTTTGGAAGCGGATCATAATGCTGCGTCACTGGTTGATAAGGGCTAGACAGGGGTATCGGGCGAAAGAAGCAGACGAATATTCTCTGAATGAGAACGCGCAAGTTGACTCACCTGGACGGGAATATCAAAAATCTACAGCGACAATGAAGGACCAACGTGATGATACTGCGGTGGCCAAGCGATTAATTGACAACCTCAATTTGGAACAAAGCGTGGTGGTACCGAAGACTTTTGATGACCTAGAAAAGCAAATGATTCATCGAGCGGAATTTTTGTGTAAACTGGCACCGCCGTCAGAGGAAGCAGAACGCCTTAAAGGAGACTCTCAGATGGCGCTATTCAACTTAGCGGAAAAATGGAGTGCTCAAAAGACGCCTCCATCGTTACAACCTATGCTTGAGCGATGGAAAACGCTAGGTGAGGCAGATAGTTCGAAGTGGTCTGGAATTGTGGATGTACTACGTGCTCAACATCGTTGGAGAGCTCGGCGAGCTTCTATTCAAGGGCTTGCGTCTGCAATGGCACCAGGTACTTCCCCACAACCAATTGAAAGTGACGACAGCACGGATAATGAAGGCTCCGATGATCTGCTTGCGAGCAAGAAATACGACTACACGAACAGTTTTACCGCGATGATGAAAGCGTGTGAGTTGTACATTCGTGACGGGATTGGAGCTCCACCCGAAGTGCTCGCATTGCTGCTCGAGCGACGCCAGCGACGATCTGATTCTCGACTGTTCGGTCTCCAAGCGATGAAGAGCATAATATCGTTGCTGTCTTACGACTCGGCCATCCACAATGCTCTCATCTTCCTGCGCCCTGCGATGAGAGGCTTTACAGAGAGTGAGAAAGAGTCACGAGAACTGAATGACGGGCAAGTTGTGGCAGAGACATTTCGGGCTACAGTTCGCCACCACTATTTGAAGGGACTCGAGGGTTGCAATCGACAAACTATCGAAAACGTCCAAAGTGCTTTCTACGAACTATACACCTACTTGGCACAATTGCTCAGTGGGAGCTCGGGCTACAGTGTGTCCGATCCGCAACTAAAACAAACTATTCTGTGCGCGTGGAGTTTGGATTTCGAGCCGCGGGATCACCAATTCTTGCTAGACACTGGAATGCTGTCCAAATTGCAGGAAATATTTTCCATCAGTTCCGTTCTACGTGAAGCAGTTGCTGACAACAACAGTGGATCCGCTGATGCTCAGTCGCGTAGCTCCGTACGTGAATACTCGAGTATAAATTGGCATCCTCTGTCGGAGGAATTTGTTCAACAAGGACTTCTACGAAGTGGCTACATGACCAAACGTGATGTTATTCGTCTTCTCCGCCGGGCTCCTCATTATGCGTGTCCAGCAGAGTGGTGGAAAAAGAACGATTTGGAGAGCACAAAAGATGCAGTCCCATTAACGGCACGCCACACAGCTTCCTCGCTTTCGCTACTCTATGCTGACATTCTGGCTGGACTTCAACGAAAGCTGCTTGGCCCTCCGCTTGGTGCTCTCACTTTTAAAGTGCTGCTGTTTGGTGCTAGGATAACACCAACAACTGCACGAGGTGCTCAGGCACCATCGACAAACCCGAAACCAGACGAAATAAGTTACGTGGAGATGCCGGCGTTGGGTGAAGTGAAAGATTTCACAATGGAGATGTGGATTTTCCCAACTGAACTGGTAGGATGTCAAGCCTTACGATGTGACAATGGCGTCCAAAGTGGCAGCGTATACCTGGAATTAATTGGGCGACACTTGCAGCTATCGATCCCTGGCAATTTCCCGCGCGAGCGATTATTTAGATCGTACCAGTTCAGGACCTTTGAATGGACGCATTGCGCGGTCACTTACGATGCAACAAAAAGGTGTCTCCAGCTATTCGTGAACGGGATTTTATCGGAGAAAATGGAATTTGAACATGTATGCAGCAGCGTGAACTTCCGACCTTCGCGACTCGGTTGTTGGATGAGTGGTGTCGACACACATGGCGTAGCACTCACGAACGTCTCTTCACAGCGCAAATTTAAGGGATCGATCGCTGAGGTTCGAATATGGAGAGTATCACGTACTTGCCTTGACATTATGCACGATTTCCAGCGCAGTATTCCTCTGGTAAGGCGCTCGAGTGACTCATCGGTAGCAAAGTCTCAAGTATTTTCTGAAGATATGATCGGGCTGTGGCATCTGACTGAAGGGGAAGGTATCTGTGGCTATGATTGTGCCCCTGTCCTAAAAGCTGCAACCGAAGGTCCCAAGGCAAGGGGGTACAATTCAACAATTTCGCACTGTCGCTGGGTTCCTACGAGCATTCCAGTCTTTGGAAATGATGCTTTGGATAATATGTCACCGAATGAATGGAGTCGGGTCATGGCATGCATTCGATCCTTTCAGCGTAAGGTTCGGTCGTGGCTGACGACCCAATTTAACGAGTCCGCCCGGCTTGCGAAACTGGTTTGTGAGCACGATGAGCATCTTGCGATTCAAAACTGGAGCCAGTTATCTCGGATAGATGGCGATGATAGCGACGTAGAGTTGCAAGATAGTGATGATGCATACTTGAGTGGATGCCAAACCGAACGAGGTGAATTTGCTGCACGAAATAGTCAGCCGTTGGATGAAACAACAAGAAGACTGATTTCTCAATGGAACGCTTGCACTGATGAGCAGATGATCATTCGAAAACAAACGAGAAGATGCGCTTGGGTTGTGTTTCGCTTCTTAGCATCGACTGGCATATGTGGAACTTACGAGAGGCAAGAGGGAGAAGCTAAATCTGTCGCCGCTGTTGCAAAACTGAAGCGAAAGCAGCGGCTTCAGAAGTCTGGTAGTTCAGGTAATGTGGTCTCGCCTGGGGCGGTTGGTGGACTGCCGAGCACAGAAGCCTCAAACGCTCCAAGTGTGGGTTTCACAGATGAAGACGCTGCTGCTCGAACAGCTGAAGCTGCAAGCGATGCTGCGAAGAGTGCAGCTACGAACAGAGAATTGAAAGAGCCTGTTCTTCAGACATTGTGGTTCTCAAAAGAGTTCCACCGAAAAGTATTTGAAGTTCTTGAGAAAGAACTGATTCAAGGGAAGGAGCTTACTGAAGAAGCCGAGGGACTGACGCGTGCTCAGCGAATGCTTCGTTCGGTTTCTACTCCGGTTCAAAAGCGAGGAGCAAGTCTTCGTCACTATCCAAGCGATGTAGCACGCGGAAAATCTGGATTTGTGAATATCCATCATGCTCCAAGCGATTTATCTGAGGACAGTGAACTTTTGGAGCCTCTGGAAGTAGAGACGCACATGTTTGGGGTCCTGTTGTTTATGCTTTCACAAAGTCAGCAGTCCCCGGCAATTACGTATCTAGTGCGCCCGCATATGCTTCGAGGTCTGCTAGAAATGCTTCGCATAGCATCACCTCGGTCCCAGCGCGTCGTCAAGCTTCTTCTTCGCAGAATTTGTTGTAGTGGAAGTGTCAACCCGTCCGACGTCGGTGCCATCCTTGGGTCCGAGTCTGTGCTGATCGATTTGCTGCTTGATCAAGTGGCTGAGTCGGTGTGTAGCACAGCTGCACCAATGGCGACCCACGCAGTCAATGTTCCAGCAAGTAGCGCCCTGGTCGGAACTGCAGACAGAGACAGCTCGATGGCATCTTCAGAGTCATTAAGCAACCCGATCGGGTTCCGTTCTGGTCAAATCTCACTGGTAGTGGCCTCGGAAAGTGTGGCATTGCTGCGGTGCCTACTGACGAAGAAACACTGGGAGAAAGAAGTAACAGAGAACTTGTGCAACGCAATTCGCAATATCACCCCGATTTTGGCCAAGAAGAAGTTCGGTCCACCGTCATCAGATGTGAGGGGAAGCGTAGATCCCTCCGATATTCGGTTCCGGGCAGCAATTATTCGAGCTGTCGGGGCTTTATGTGTTCTTGGCTCTCATTCGGATTGCATACGAGTTGGCGGAAAAGTTGCTGTCGCTGCACAAGGCGCTAGCAGTAGCGGGGCCGAGATAAGCGCGGACGGCAGTGCGCAAGCTGTGAGCGCAACCTTGATTGAGATGAACTCGCATGCTTCGACAGTTCGTGTTGTTTTCCACCCTACATCATCAGAATTGAACTTCGACCCCAGTCACAATGTTCAAGATGTGAAGCTGTCGGCTCTCTCCCCGATTGAAGAAATCTTCTTGCCTCCGACGGCGGTACCGCTGACGATGGACATGATGCCAGTGATTCTTCAGCTCTCCTCCTTAGAGGAGACAAGCGTTTTAAAAGAGTTTGACAGCTTGTGGAGATTGCAAATCCGCTCTCGTGCGCTGTTGGCTCTGGAAGCTCTGTTGCGTCACTCGGTTCATGTGACGAAAAGTTTCGCGCATGACTCCATGGCACAGAATCTGCTTCGATTTGCTTTGACTCCAATAAGTCTTAACAGCTTTGTCAGCCTGCCACTGCTACAGGAGCGAGGTCGAATGATTTTGTGTCGTCTGATAGAGTCCTCGACTCCACTCGGTGCAGCTATGTTTCACGGGTTGCAGGAACCTACCGCACCAGCACTTGCAGCGTCTGAATCAACAAATCCCGCAGGTTCCAGCGGTGTTGAAGCTAACGATGACCCCGCCGAAGAAGAAACAGAAGCTCATCGTGTTCGTAGAGGTTTCGCGTCGACATTGGCTGCAATGGGATTTGAATTTGACTTATGCATGGCTGCATTGGAACACTCTCGCGATGACCCTAATTTGGCGGTTGAATGGCTGATGGGTGACGGTGCAGCGACATACCAAGAACGTCTAGAAGCGCAACGCCTAACACAGGCCAGTATCGCGGCTCATGAGTTGGCTGATGGAGCAAATGGGGCTCCGGGTCTTACAATTGAGGCAAAGGCGACAGAGCTTCAAAGTATCTCTGGGATGCCTTATTGCCTTGCGTTATGTGCTCTGGAGCTGTCGAACAGTGACCCCAATCGTGCTATGGAGTGGCTAATGGAGCACGGCAGTAATTATGCCGAGAAATTTGATTCGCTAGATCTATTGACGGATGCTTTCGCGGCTGCGAGAACTGTCGTTTTGGAAGACCGAGCCGCTATGGAAGAGATCGATCAACCTGACCCGCTTGTGGCGTCTTCAGGCCGCCAGGACGCTATAGCAGCCGAATATTTGGGCTCAGCTGCAGCAACACGGAGTGCAGAGTTGTCTTACGCGCCAAATGCCGATGCAATGGCAGTAACCCTTGCTCCTATCTTGGCACCTGGTCCTGCTAAGCCCAACTCGGGCCTTGCAGCAGCACGTGATGCGAGCGTAACAGCCTTCTCGCCACTTGATCCGGAGTATTTGACTCCGAACGTTCTTTTGACGGTGACCAGCGACATTGGCCCTGTTCAGCGATTAGCTACTAGCGGACGAACAGGTATTTACAGGCGCTATTCACCTGACAATGGTGTGCTGGTCACTTTCTTGAACACGGAGTCTGGCGCGTACGAAGACGAATGGATTTTTGCACGAGACTTGCGTCGGATTGTGAGGATTTTCGACGAGCCACTAGAGGGCGTGGAAAGCATCCATCGAGTCGCACTGAGGACGGAAAATGCGCTTTCTACCTATTATGCTAGACGTGCAATCACAGCTTTGCTCTGCGCTTCCGCCTCTGTTAGTGGTTCAATTCCGAAGTCGTCAGAGATTGACGCTGATAGAGGCCAAGCACTCGAAGACAAACCACCGTCGCTGTCGTCTTCGTTTTCAAGTGAGATCCTAAGTGTTGTTGGTGGTCCGCGCCAGTTCGTAAGTCTCCTTAAAATGGTGGCTGCTTCCGAAATGAATTCTACCCATCCCACGGAGGTCGAAGGTAAGGGACGGTCACCAAACAAAACCCCGGCAAGTGGTAATTCGGTTACCGACAGCACTGAGCAACCTGTGTCCTTATTGGCAAGCCTGCAGACAATAATGCTGAGGATGCTTCGTGAAGAAGCACGACCTGAAAAGTTGGAGAATTCTGAGTTGAATTCATGTTGCCCTCGTGTCGCTAAACGAGCCCCTCCAGGTGACCAGTACGGAGGTCTTTCTGGTTTTAGCAGCGAACACCGTATTTGTCTTTCGGTTCCTGGAGTTCCTGAGTATGGTGAAGAGGATGATGATGAGGCTTTGAGTCGGGCAATTGCAATGTCTATCGAAGAATCGCAGGCACCTCCTACTCGCCAGCCGTCTGATACCGAAGCGCAAGAAGTTGCTAGCGCATACTTGGGTGGTGGAGTCGATGACCATGACGGTCTACTATCTAGTGTGCTAGTTCAAGAGTGCGTCAGTCACTTTGTGGAGTCTACGCGAATGGCAGGAGACGGTGCTGGCGAGGTGTCAGCGGTCCAGGAGTTCCAATCGTTGCATCCATATTTTGGTCGATGCGAATACGCTCGAGCTGTCAGCATTGACAGCTCATATCGTTGCTTGCGAATTGTGTTTGATCATCGTTGTCGACTGGGATCCAAGGCAAGGTTGACGTTCTTCGCGGACCCGGAGTGTGAGGATCGTATCGGCATGGTGGACAATGGCATGACGATTTCTGGTCATCTTCTCCCGGATTTGATTATCCATTCGCACCAGTTCTGGTTCCGCTTTACGGCTTCAGAAGAGAACGCCACGAAAGATAATGGTTATGGCTATCGCTTTCAAGTGAAGCCCATGGCTAATATCAGTTGGACGAAAGAGTCGGAGGTGCTGGCAAGCCCATCACTGGAGTGGGCATGCTGGGTGTTGGAACTGTTGCTGAACGATGCGACGGAGCTGGTAGCCCATGGAGCCGTGCACAACCGCAAAATCTATGGTGCACTTGTACGCTATCTGCGCTCACCAGGAGCTCCGTTTAAAGGGCGAGTCGTACGCTTACTGCAGCAATTGTTGCACCACCCTGCGCTGTTTCCGGCAGACGAATTACCCGAATTGGATGCGTTGGAATCGATCTCCCGACTGGCATTGACACGTGCGGAGGTTGACAGAGCAAGTGGTAAGGTATTCCTCTCAGCACACTTGCTGCAATTAGTGGAACTTTCGATGCTGATCTCCTCCGCATCATCCGTCTTCGAACGCAAGCTTGACGGCACCAGCGCTACCTCAGCACAATTTCTAACTGCACCTTTTGATTTGCCCGTGCCGTTCGAGCGGAAGCGCGTGCGTGATAGTCTGAATGACGTATCGGCGCTCACAAGGTTTTTGCTCGGACAAACAACGCGTCTACCTGAACATATCTTAGTTGCGATATGGCTGGAGGTCTATGGATCTTCTAGAGTCATCGAAACTTCCCACCCGTACGCTCCTGGTACCCCGTTGAGTGGCCTTGTGGCGTTTGAAGGTGCTCAAGCCCTTCGGATAGCGTTCGACTCACGCTGCTCACTAGCGCCTGGCCAAGGGCAAGCAATGTCGCGACTCGATCTGGCCAGCTTTGTGTTTGTACCTCGTGACGACGGTGCCGGTGAACCAGTAAAGGAAATCCGCAGCAACCGAACGTATGCGGGAGAGACTGGGTGGCCTGAAGGTGCTATCTCTCATGACGGCAACAACCTCGAGTACACGTTCCATGCGGATGAAAACGCAGGCGCTCACTTTGGTTTTGCAGCAACAGTAAACGCTCTGGAGATTCCTAAGGAGAAACAGATATCTCGCGCGACAGTCCAAGACATGGAACAGGTTCTCCAGAAACTTGTGCTGCTGCAGACAGGTTCAGATGACTCGTCGGAGGGAGATCGCTGGACTGAAGCTATGGACTTACAGCTTGTGGACTGGGTGAACAATCACGTGGAACCTGGAGCGTCCCTACCATCGTCCCCCGCAGCGACGACGAGACATTCTGTCGATCTGCAGCCAGCAGACATTAAGCTCAACCAAACGCTTGATGGGCTGCGGTGCTCACTGTTGTTGGGCCTGTCACTTGAGTCGCTACAGCTTCGGTTTGCTTTGCTGAAGTACCTGAACTTGAGCCTACAGCACTGCTTGTCACTGCTAGATTTGCGCGACACAAAATCACCGTGGACGATAGCACACCGGTTGCGGCAGCTGAGTCATTGTATCTTCTTCGACGTGAAGAGTGCGCTGGTGGAAGCTGCAATCGAAGCTACGAATGTACCAGGAGAAAATTCTGGTGGAAACTCGCAGCAGCAGGCGGCGCGTATCACGCTGGACCGGATGCAGGCTCTTGAGTCGCGTGATGATCGCGAAGTGGAGCCGTCCGTGTCGGAATGTTTCTTCGCGCAGGCATTCCGTCAACTGCATCAGGTGGACCCGGCGCTGTTAAGGCGTCAAATTGACAGCAAGGGTCGACTATTCAGCGTCAAGTTCCGCGGGGAGGAAGGTGTGGACTGGGGCGGAGTGTATCGCGAGGGTGCCACATCCATGGTAGATGACTTGTTCTCCCCACACTTCAATTTGTTCGTCTTGTGCCCCAACGGCCAGCACGACACTGGCAATAACCGCGGAATGTATCTGCCCAACCCCAAGTGCACGTCTCCAGTTGCCACGCAAATGTTCACGTTTGTAGGCCAGCTGCTGGGAATGTCACTGCGCACGCACGGCGACTTCCCATTCATGCTACCATCGTTGGTGTGGAAGCAGTTGCTGGGCCAAACACTCACTCGTGCTGATCTCGAGGGCACCGATGCCATGTTCATCCAGATGCTGGACGGCATTGCCAACTGTGAGAACGATGGCATCTCCACAGAGGAAGAGTTCGCTACGGCCTTTGCTGGTCTTGAGCTCCGTTTTACTGCCTCGTCGTGCACAGGAGAGGAGATTGAACTTGTGCCCGGTGGTCGCCATGTCACTGTGGGGTTCCACAACCGATTGGAGTATTGTCGTCTTGCTGAGCTCGCCCGTTTGGAGGAATGCAGTGCACAGGTGACTGCCATGGCCCGAGGTTTCGCGACGCTCTTCCCTCGACGTGTTTTGACACTACTAACGTGGCAGGAGCTTGAGATACTCGCGTGCGGCTCTCCTAAAATTGATTTGGATCTCTGGCAGCGACACACGCGCTACGACGGCTACTCTGAGGACGACCCAACAGTGCTGATCTTCTGGGAGGCTCTTGCCGAGTTCTCAGACGAGCAACGCGCAGATTTTGTGCGCTTCGCATGGGGTCGTAGTCGTCTGCCGCGCGGGAAGTGGCCACAGCCCTTCAAGCTGTCCAAGAAAGGAGGCCGTGACGCCACGCGCAGCCTACCGGTTGCTCACACGTGCTTCTTCTCGGTCGAGCTCCCGCCCTACACGTCGCTCGAGACGATGCGCTCCATGCTGCTGGCTACTATCACCTTCGGTCTTGGTGGCATCCTCATGGCTTGAGAGCAGGACAGGGGGACAAGCCGACCGAAGATTCATCTTTTCACCTGTACTCGTAGCGAATTCCTGTATATCGATAATACCTGATTGTAAGCTCAGCTCGCTCATGAGAAGCGATGGACACAACATCGTCATAGCCACACATTCACAAGACAAGAACGCGACCCGCTTACTTCACTCACTCTCGCTTCATGTTTGTTCGTTTCTTCATCTGCCCAGTGGATAGTTGGAGGTGATGGTGGTGTGTGTGTTGTGTATCTGTCGCCCCCGAGCTGCACTTCGTAGCGTCTTCAATTTACACGCGCTTGAAGTTCTCAAGTCCGCTGCCTACAACGCTGCAGTGCTCCACCTTCATGGCCTGCTGCACAGCCTCCTCGTTGAACTCCGAGGACGGCAGCACGATCTGCGAGCACTGGCCGATGGCAGCAAGCGGGCCAAGTGACAGACCAGTCTCCTCTCCGGTGAGTAGAATCTTGTCCGTGGCAGTCAACTTCAAGCTACAGACGTCAATTAATAAAAAACAAAAGTCAGCAAAAAGCAGCCTCAACTAACACAAGACACCACCAACTTCAACTGCGAACCTCTTGGCCAGCGTCTCCGCGCGCTTCAGCAAGTCGCCATGCGTGAGCACCGCGCTCTTCTTGGGGTTCTGGCCCTCCACCTCTGCAAAAATAAAAACAATTAAAAACACCCACGTTAGCAGATAAAAAACCTCTCAACCTGTCAGCCAAGCAGTCAGATACTTACTCGAGTACGTGAAGGCGAGCGGCGTCTTGTCACTCAGCGTCTTGGTCACGGCCTTCATGACGAAGGGCTCCGGGTTGTTGACCATCATCCCATTAAGGTTGATCATGCCCTCCACCGGCTCCCAGCTCGTGGTGATGACGCTGTGCAGGTGGCGGAAGTTGTTGGGCCGGAAGACCTCCATCCGCTCACGGACTGCAGTCACCATAAAGAATCACAGGTCATCAGTGTTCCCTCCATCACTGCATACATCCTTTTGCACCAAAAATATAACGTCTCACAGGTGGCCAGCTCCGGGAACAGGCCCTGCACGATCTCCGTCTGGTTGCGTCCGGCCTGCTTGTGCTCGAAGATCAGGCCGCTGGCCTGGCTGTCCTGCAGGACGAAGGCGAGCTCCTGGGCCTGCGACACCTCCGGCTCGATGACGGCCAGCGTGAGGCCCGCGCGGGCCGCCGCCAGCTGCGTCACCACGTTCTCGACGCTGTTGGGCAGCCACACGGCCACCACGTCGCCCTTCTGGAACTGCAGGTCCAAGAAGCCGCTGGCCAGCTCGTCCACGGCCGCGTCTAGCTCCTTGAAACTCCAGCGCACGTCTTGCTTCACGCTGCGCAGCGCCTCCTTGTGCGGCAGACGAGCCACCGCCTCGTCCAGCGCGGCACCCACGGTGCTGGCGGAGCGGGCGCCCATGGCCGCGCGCATCAGGCCCTTGGAGCGAACGAGAGCGAGCATCCTATTGGTATTGGTCACCCCCGGAATATGAAATGAGCGGCTCGGATGAAGGTTGTGTAGGTACACACCATTTTATGTGGTGGAAGTAACCTGCATAATATTACAGGTCGTTGAGTTTTTGTTTTTGCCGCCATTTTCGACATTTTCGACGTTTTCGACCGAAAAGATAAGATGTTGGTGCCCGTGGTGGTGGACGCGGCGGCGAAGGAGTGGAGTTTGCTCGAGTTCCAGGGCGACCTGATCCCTACGGAGACGCCGAATCTGCGTGGACTGGACGTGGGGACACTTCGCTACGGACACGGAGGGGAGATCACGCTGCGCATCGGCAACCACGTGCTTGCCGGGAAGGTGAACAAGCTGCCGAAACCCTTCGCCATCCTGCAGAAAGACGGCGGTGGAGACGCAGACGTAAACATGGACGACGAGAAGGATGCAGCAGCCACACAGACCAAGTACGAGGTGGTGGGCATCGCCCGCACGCACGTCGTGTTCTCGTCCAGACCCAAGCCCGTTCTGGCGTAGAGAACTCAGGAGGAAACTGTAAAGTAAAGTAGACGGACACGCGGAGCTGCCCTTCGTCCCTTCCTTCCTTGGTTCACACAGACGGTTAGATATGTGAGCTCTCGACTCCTACAATACGAACGGAACTTAGATGATGTTGGCTGTCATGGGGCACGGCAGGAAGTTCTTGACGGTTTGTTCCAACGCCTTCAGGTCGTTCACGGACTGGAACGCAAACCACGAGAGACCAATTTGAGTGCCGTTCTGAGCTGCTGCTGTTGGTGTTGACAGCATTTGCTCGCCTTCTACCTCGTTGTCCCCGCCTACATTCAGTATCAAGCTCAGTTGGTGAGTGACGATGGCCTCAACTTCAGTTTCGTCGCTTGCAGACCATCGGGGCGTGTTGTTCACCCGAAGAGCTTTGTCTACTTCAACTGACAGGGTGCCGTCGGAAACGCTGCCTTGTGCTAGCGGAGAAGGAGGGAATAACAGCGAGAGATACTTCTCCACGCCACTGCATGTAGTGCCTCTGAGAGACTTTTTCTGTGCCTGAAACCTCAATTGCTGCACTGCAAACGTTTGCTCCCACGAGAACTCTTCCGTCGGAAGTAACGGGTTTAACGACTCTGTCGCCGTCTGTGCATAAAATGACACGGAAATCACTGCGCGTGCCACGCGAGCCAAGTGCGGCGCGTCCTCCACAAAGTCATTCCAGAACAGCTTGGGAGGCCTGCCCGCACTCATTTCCCATGCGACTACATCGGCAAAACCTCCAGTCTTCTCCGCATAATCACCAAGTTGGGTCAGCAGCTGAGAGCGAGCAGCACCACTGCCAAATCCTTCATTGGGGAACACGCGCTCAGCTACTTGAACGACCAGCGATTTCACGCGTCGCTTGCCGGAGATCGAAAACCCGGCGCCGGCGACGCGAGGATCCAAAAGCATGCACACCAGTTCATGCGAGTCAACGTGACGCCCGATTCGAAACATGGCAGCAGATATGAAGAATTCCTTGTCCTGCTCTGGCAGCAACGGCGAAGTTGTGGATTCCACTATCCCCAACAACCACAACCAAAGCACGATGTATTGTGCTGCTGTCGTCTCCTTAGATTCACTCAGCGCCAGCATCCAGTTGAACGGTGTCAGCAACTTGTCTACAACACGTAATTTGTCCCAAAATGCCGCAACTTCTTCAACAGGTACAGACACCTTTGCTTGGTATCGGCGAATATCCCTCTCCAGGTACACCATGCGCTTGACCAGCCGAGGTACAGCGTCCCAACTTGACGATACCAGCAGACCCTCCAGTTGTGGCCGCAAAGGCGTAATCTTGGATACACTGTGGCCAAGAAAAATGGCTTTGTTGAGCAGATCAACGACAGCAGGAAACGTGTTCAGCAGTTCCTTGCGCAACATAAGTGACTGACGAAGTAGACACGTGCTCAATAGCATTTGCGTTTTCGCCTTGGCAGCGATTTCACTCACGCTATCTGCAACTTGGATAGGTGTCGACAGAGCTGGCTGCTGTTCCAAGCGCAATTGCTGATACACATGTGGGCATTCACAGCAGAGACATAAGACCGCCTCCGGTGCCAGGCTGAGGCGATAGGTTGAAATTATGGTATCAAACTCTTCACGTGGAGTGCAGTACCTGCAACCATCTTCATCTGTCGTGAACAATGACGACGGCTGTACCCGGTACATCTCCTTTAGCGAGACGACCTTGCGGTGTTCATCCACACCAACCCATCGATTGCACCACTGCGACAATGCTCCTGTTTCTTTTCCTGCACCCTGTTTCTTAAAGTGTCGATGTACAAGCGTGAGCACTTCACAACTTGCCAACTGTTTCTCCATCGTCTCGGTCGCTTTATCCGTTAGTTGCTGTAGCACTGTCGTCTTGGCCTGCTCCGCCGAGAGTCGCGGTAGTCCAGGACGAGCCAAAGCGAAAGCTTCCACCAGAGCCTCGTCCTCCACAAAAGCAGCAGGGACGTCGTTCAACACACAAGCTAGCACCAGCTTTTGGTGCACACGATCCGCTTCCTCCTCTGAAAATCCGCTCGACAGCAGCCGCTGGTCATAAATTGGGTCTGTCACAAAGTCTGTGTCGTTGGCAGCTTCCACCTCTTCAACTTCCGCCATCGACGTCGCAGTATCCTCTTGACCGTCTGCAGACCCGTTTTCCTCCACAACTGGAGGTTGAACCTGTTGAACCTGAATAGTCTGCTTTAGCCTCTTGGCTGGAAGTAGTGGGACTGTGTCGACAATAGGAGCAGGAACTGGTGTACCAATATTCTGGGTTGCGGCAGTGTCGGAGACTGTGGCAGTGTCCGCTTTGATGAAAGAAGTCGGACATGTACCTGTCGAAATGTGAGTAGTACTTGGCACCACCGTATGGGTTGTGGCGCTATTCACGATGGCGTCGTCCAGCAGCCGCTCGATGTCCGTGGGTGCGTTGGCACACTTGCTCAGCAGGTGGTGCCGCATGCGCGAGGCAACGCCGGCGAGGCGCTTGGGGCAGAAGTTGCAACGCGCATACACCTTGTTCTCGGCCGTGCGGATCTCCGTGAAGAAAGCCCACACGGGGCTCGGCCGCCGACCGGCGCGGTGACGCTTCTCGCCCACGCGCTCTCCTTCGAGCATCGCTTCGATTTCGCAATACGATAAAAAAAATTCAAAAAATATGTTTTTATTATAACCTTTTTTAAATATTATTTTTAGTTTTAGTTTTTGAATTAAATATAACTATTATAGAATTGGTTAAAACCGATTGAAATTATTGAGCCTTTGCACTGTTATTAAAATAACACTGCAAGGCACAATAATTTCAAATACATGTAGTCCCACAGAAAATGGATAGGCGAAAGTGGAGGCTTCTATTTGGAGGAATTTCCATAATCCAGTACATATGTGAGTCCGCGTGAAACGAAATGACCTTTCAAGCTAAGTACGAAAGTAGATTTAAGCACCGTTTCAAATGTCCCCATTCCGGCCAAAATATGCTCAATCGAAAAACACGTCTCCTTCAATACCAAAACAAATTAATGGTAAGTTTTGGTGCTGAATACACTGGTAACATCTATTTTCGGCACCGTTAAATAGAAAAATTGAGCTCGGTGACCGTTCTTCTATAGAGGTTGGGAACCCTATTTTTGTTTTGGCTCCTTCAGTACCGTAAGTCAAAAGTGTCTAAATCCAGCAACAATTCAAAATGAGCTCACGTTCATTCTTCGCGCTGCGTCCATGACCTTACAGCACTATGACTCCCCTTTCATCATGAGACTGTGGCGCGATCCTTGCCTCCGCAACTTATCTCCTATAGCGCTTGACAGTCGCCTCTATACTTCATAGCACCGACAAGTCGCGGCGCTGCATCATCACCCGAGTGGCTCGCCACTGACTCAGTTTTCCACTCCATCTTTGCACTACTGTGGGCGAGATCTAGCAGCGTCTTCGTCCACGCAGTTCCTCTCTTGCTCTGTTTGAGGACTCCTGAATTAGATCGACGCAGTGCGAGTGGGATAGGAGTCGCAAGGGGCAAGGCCGAAGTCGGTTGAAAATCGACTGAAGGGGCGAAATAAACTGAAGATTGTATAGGAGGCTGCAGCAAACCAGTGTTGCAAGCAGCATGGAGACTGAGAGTGCACGTGGACGGCGCGTGGCGTCGCAGGAGGACGAAGTAGCGATGGACGGTAACCACATACATGTGAGGTCTGAATTGGACATCAGTGTGAACAGCGGAACGAAGCGGCTGCGAGCTCACACTGACCAAAGCACGAATGCTTCCGAGTACGACGAGGAAGAGCTCCTGGGATCAATGAACGAGATGATTGGGAAGAACTTGAAACCAACTGCAGACAACGTGCATTGAGGTTACATTCTCAATGACCGAGCCAACAGTAGAAGTTGATAAATGTTTCAAGACACTCGCTCATTTTCGCAGGGAAATCTTGAAGACCTGCAGAAGCAACGGCGTGTGCTTCGACAACAACAAGCTAGTCAAAGGAAGAAGTAAAAAAAGGGCAATCTTCCTGTCGGGATGCCCATGAAAATTGATTGAGCGCTGTGGAGTTTGTTGAATCCAGGAGTTTTGGATATCAAGATGGTATGCATATGGATGCAATCAATGTTCACGGTATGGAAGCTCAGCAACCTCACCTTAAACGAGTTAGAGTATATAAATCGCAACCGCGTGTCAATCACTCAACTACGTGCAACCATTCAAGGATGCGGCGGGTCATACTTCTTGGTGGTGTCAAACGGGTCGCACATCGACCAATATAACTTACGCCAGGAGAGCAGACGGTGTGCTTGCGACTGCCGGTAGGTCGCGGCGTACACGACTCCGAAAACCTGCTACTTCTTTAGGCTGTTCTTTCCAAGTGCAGACGAAGCCAACCGCGTCTTCAAGTTATTTCTGGACTCCCAGGTGGATGTTCCGTACCGCTACGGGGACCCAACTAGTGCAACGATACTAAAAGCTGTTCCGCAGGCAGAATGGGGCTCGGATGAGCAAGTCATGTATTGTCCGGCCGACCGCCAAACCGAAGGTGAGGAATAGCAAGTCGGTATCTTTGGGCAGCGCATCGAGGTAAGAGCTGCCGACATCGCAAACAAAAACGTGGTTGCTGGTGACTTTAACACATATCCAGATGACAGTTTGGACCGCCAACACGTGGGAGAGCATTCACGAGAGGCTCAAGAAATGAGTCGACAATTTGCAGAATGGACGAGTACTCACCTTCGTTTAGGTCGCGGCATGCCTCGATACGACGTTTTAACTTATGCCTGGACTGGTGTCAAAACGGCACTTGATGATATTTACATTTCTGAAGAGCATGAATCTGTTGTTGTCAGTAGCGGTATCTGGCCACAGAGTATCGTGTGCAGTGACCACGCTGGAACGCCATTCGCGGTTCTTCGCTGTGAACGAGGGGCACATTTATCAGCTATGATCCACGACATTACCCCGATCAAAGTTGTGAATACCAGGACTAAGACAGCCGAAGAAATGGACGAATTTACGGCTGCCACCAATGAACTGTTGCGCGTTAGGAATATTACCCTGATAAACGACATCGATTAAGAGGTGAGCATTGCGGCCGAGATCGTGGATTAGCTCGAGTGCGCTATAGAGAGAGTACTTGCAGGAGAGTGCTAAGCAACTATGGGGCGGAACGAACCAGTCACGCAGGCAACTCGCAAGATCGGGTTGTATCAAATTTAGCAACCGCAAAAGAACTCTCTCAATTGCCTGGCACGCACGTAGATGAACTAATATGTGCGATGGGTCACCCACCCGGATCAGCTCGCCACTGGATGTGCACATGCACCTGATGTGAGTAAGCTGTTCATATTATTTGCCCGCCAACCCGACACTCGAACCAGAGAGGATTGGGTGGCATGGATTTCAGCAGTGTATAATCAGTTGCGCAGTATTATACGTGCACGTAGAAACTGGCGTCAAACACAACGATGAAAACGCCTTCATGAACAGCGTCAACAGTGCTTTACAGGAGGTGGTCTCAAGCGACTCTTGAGTAGCACCCTGTGCAAATATGCACCGACAGTGACAATCCGTAGTGCAATTATTCCCGACTCGGATGGTCCACAGCATTCTGAAGCCGCGATGAAGTACAGGCCGAACTAACGAAACTACTAGATAATTGGATTCCTGCTGATGAACGAACCAAGCCTCCGCGATATCTGACACCTTCTCGTCGGAAGATACCACACTGCTGTCGACCTTAGCGCGCGAATGGATTTTGGCGGACATTGAACGTGGTAGCAGATACGCCGCGTACTGACAGGACGAGAACAACACCTGGGAGAAATATGTTTACACTCAAGAGATGCAGGAGGATATTGATCACCAACTCAAACAGCATGTTGCGTAGGCTATGGGGGGATCTCGCAGGAAATGTGGATAGCATCTCCTCACCCGATTTGAGCTAGAGAGAGGAAGGTGATTGAACTGATTCTCCGAACCGGAACGGCCCCTGCAATTCTTCGATGATACCTTTTTTTGCCGAAAACGGAAAATGTGAACCCGATCTTGGATAACTCTAAAGGTCTTCCTCCAGAGCAGCCCCTTACGGTGCAGTCGGCACTAGCTAGCCGACTATTTCTTGTTATCAAGGGTTATTTGGAGCCCGGCATCCCGATCAGTAAAATGCAGGATGGGTTTTAGACCGATAGGACTGTAATTGATGCAGCACTGCGAGTAACGCTATTAACAGAGCGTGCAGAAGCACTACGGGAGCAGTTGATCATGGTTTCTAACGACCGTCTCAAATGCATACCGAAGTGGTGCAGGGATCTCATCTACAGAGGGATCGGGATCCCGGGCACCCCCAGAAAACTGATGATTGACTTATTAAGAGCAGGTGAGATGGACGTCCGAACAGCCTTTGGTTGGCTCTCGACAGGTTCGCGAAAGTTTGGGATATCGAAGGATCCATCATCTTGATCCTTCATATAGCGTGCTACATGGATTGTCTACAGGAGCAGTTATCTAACTGCCAGGATCCCGTTCAGATTTAGCATCATCTATATAGGCGAGGAATTGAAATCAGGAGCACGTTATTTGTTGACGATCAGTTGGATGTCACCACATCGTATCGGGGGAATATGGCTAGGAGCGAGGTGACAAACATGTTCACAGGTAGACTAGGTACTGGAGGGGTGGTTGGAGCGGCAAAGGCGTTCATGATGGACTTGGGAGACAAAAGCCAACACTATGAGACGGTCCAACTTAATGATGGACTTAGTGTACCCCAACCGTTTGGGTCGTGGCTCCAGATACGGGTTTTAAACATATGGGGATATATCAAGGAGGTAGCAACCTGTGGGAGGCTACCATTTCACCCACGTGGGTGCGACTGACAGAGGAAGCCACTGGTATCCAATACATATAGATGTCGCTCCTACAATTTCGCTGTATTGTGAACAGCGTTTGGATCCCGCGCATGAGATATCGTATGTTACTTGGTGGGGCAATATCCGTTGCGAACCTGGTTGCACATTTACAAGACAAGTGGCCAGAACGGTACTTCGTCTTCCTTTCACCACTGTAATATGACAAGGTCAACGGCTTGGGCATCGAATGCTGTGAACTAGATGTCAATGTTCACCAAATCCAAGTGGCTCTACGCATTCTAAATACTCCAGATTACCAGTCTATCATGCCCTGGTGAAGAGACTCAAATCCTACCAGATTGAGGCCGGTCTTACTACCAATCCATTAAGTGCGCCGATAACTCCTTCAACGCAGGTTAGGACGTGGGAGGCCAAACTGATCCGATTTGTGGCTAAGTTAGACCCCCCTTCCGGTTGGCTATTAAATGGACTCAACCTCTGGCGGCAACATCCAGCCGTGTAAACGACCAGTCTTTGATCGAGATTACACCACACACACTCCAAAAAGTGCTAGTGGCTGTGAACTGGAATTCGAGCTTTAAACTTCGATACGTCGGGGATATCTGCGCTGCATTAGGCACGCGTCTACTTACGCGGCATCAAATTCAGCGTAAAGGCGCTGGAAGGGAGCTAAGCACCTCAAAGTGGATCAGCTGTATGACCACTGGAAAGAACAATTAGTGGTGAACGGTATATCTGAATTATTCGAACCTGTGGGATGCGAGCCGGTCCCCACCGGAGTGATCCCCTACCAACTCCGGATTTGTGTTGGAGAGTGGATTGTTGAAGTGAAAGTGAACATGTCAGGGGCAGATCCGCGTACGTATTCTTCATATATATCGGTGACCCAAAGCGTCATCCACTTGGTTTACTTATTCCGATTTAATGGTGGTACGAAGGAGCGACATATGGTATGAGCGTAAACACTGGCGGCTCGAAGATGAATTTGAAGTGGTTGGCGTTCCTGTAACTCCTATATATTTGCCCCTGTGCGACACCCGTCGTCGAGACAGGATTATATTGTGGACGACAACGTTCGTAGAAGGAGTTCGAGAAGTCAATGATATGCAACCAGGGATGTTAAAAGAAAGCTACCAGAAAAAGGAAATCTTCTTATTAGTAAAAGAAGATAATATCTATTATAAGAAAGATTCATGGTTCTTATAATGCAGTTACATGCATTGCAAATTTTCTGTCAGGCTATGTCTTCTCCGTTTGAAGTATCAAAGGTTTCTTTGTCGTAGTAGTCGTCGTTGCCACTGCAGTCGTCGATGGCTTCACCGTCGCCGTCGCCATCGCTGCTGTCATCGACAACTATAGCGAGTTTTTCGTCGTCAATGGACTCATCCTCAGCATCGTTCTCAAACTCTCTGTTCATGGCCCGGAGCAGCCAAAACACGTTAAAATCGCTTAGCACTAGCTGGGCTCAATAATCAGCCACGGACGTACTCCCAGATGATCAGATCCCAACATTTGTGTTATATGAACATATAAGGAAGAAAACAGCCTTTCGAGGCCAATCTTCTTTTTCATTATAAGAAGATAAAAGACAAATGAATAAAAGAAGGCTTAACATCCCTGCATGCAACTGCTACTCGAAGCTGAGGCACGTAGTCGGCTGCGGTAAGACATCACACTGACAGGGGGGCTACCACTTGAAATATATATCAACGGCATGCAGTGAATGTGGAAGCCACAGAGGGGAACGGTGGTGCAACTCGTGCAGTCGTTGGCATCATACAAACTGTGTCCCAGTTGCTTGCCGTACCTCACTCCTAAATGCTGATGAGGTTGATGATCTACGTGACGCCAGTGCACAGTACGCATGCCAAGAAGGAGACAGCACCGTAACCGTGCAGACAGGAGATGGGAGTGTTATTGGAGCCATCACGTCATAGGCACAAGGTGGTTGGGCACTCCATGCACCAGGAGCTCATATGGACACGGGACAACTCCGTATTCATCGTGATTGTCATAACGTCCCCGCAGTTTGAAATTCATGCTCTATTTGCTGGATTGGTACTTTATGGAGATGCGGGAGAGCAGATCTGCGATAATAAGAGTGCTATTGTCATTTTTGACAAGGCACGATCACATGCCTGCCGTAAACTACGACTGGTTCGCGGGCAAAGTGGCCCGCTTGATTCGCAGTTCCGAAGTAAATGTTTTTTTTGGAGTCCAGGTTTGTGAAGGTTAGGTGTAATTGTTTCCAGGAATGATCCAGGTTGAAGCCCGGGTTTAGACCAGGTATTATTTTAGACCATGTACCGGTA